>CARXXK010001914.1:5000-10871 GCA_949089665.1 Macrosiphum euphorbiae | reverse complement strand
TCAAATAGGGGAGGGTTTAAAGAAATACACAGAAAATCGTATTGAATATCGTTATATTAGTAATGTAAACCAAGTGATAGATAATTTACAGTTTATTTCTTCAGAAGAAAGAGCTGGAAATAATAATTTTAAAAACGAAAAACTTGGTATTGTTCATTTATTTAAATCAATTATGGAAAATCTTATTGATACTCCTGAAGGTATTGAATATTTACTAAAATATGTAACTTGTTTACCAAAGGAAGTGAAAATATCAAAAGAAAAAATAATTAAACGTATACAGTATATATCAATTGAAGAAAGTATAGGAAATAATATTTACCATGATGAAAAACTTGATATTCTTAATATTTGTATTAGAGAAATGGAAAAATTAATTGATATACCTATTAACGGTGCAGATTATTTATCATCATATGTTTCATGTTTACCAAAGAAAATTATTACAGGTTCAGGAATTGTTAATTATCTTTTGAATTGTTCAAATTTACCTGAAATGCATTGGCCTGGCTATAATTATTTAGGACCGGGAACAAAGTTAGAAAAAAATAAAAACCTAAAAACAAATTAGATGAAGCTGCGAGAGAACATGATTATTTTTATAAAGATAATAAAGATACTAAAACAAGACATATTGCTGATAAAATTTTAGAAAAAAAAGCAATGGAAAGATTTTATGATCCTCATAGTTCTATAGGTGAAAAAACTGCAGCCATTTTTACAGCAAATGTAATGAATGTTAAAAGACGATTTGGAATGAATTTAATTTAATTTAATATTTTGTATTATAAAATGAATCTAAATTTAAATAAAAAACAATTTAATAAAATATTGAAAGCTCATAAAAATAATAAAGATGTATCAATTCTAATTGAAAATAATCAAATTGATAGTGGAAAACATAAATTTATTCTTGAGCCAGAACAAATAAGAAAATTAAAAAACGCTAAAAAAAAATAATACCGGATCAAGTTTAGAACTTAAACATGTTCAAATTAAAAAAGGTGGATTTTTACCAATAGCTATTGCTGTGGTTGAAGGTGTAAGTGCTTTGGCTGCAGGTGCTAGTGCACTTTATACTGCAGTAACTGATGCTAAACACAAAAAAAAAATGGAACAAGAAACAATTCGACATAATAAAGAGATGGAAAAAATTAGATCACAAGGTTCTGGCTTGAAAAAAAAAAAAAAAAAAAAATATTGAAAAAAAAATTGAAAAAATGAATAAATTTGAAATAACAACATTTAGAAATAATATTGAAAAATTTGAAGGTATTTATACACGGTTTTGGATAAAAAAAATAATGTAAAAATTGATCTATTGAGTAATATAGATATAAATTATTTTGGAAATAAAATAAAAAATTATAGAGGGTGTTTTATGTTAAATGAATTACCCACAACACCATGGGAAAATGAATGTGGAGTATTTAATTTAAATGATTCTACTCAAAATGGTTCTCATTGGGTTGCATAGAAAAAAATAAACAATACATTTAAAATATATTTTGATCCATTTGGTCATATAGTTGGTGAGCCACCAAAAGAACTTTTAAAATATTTGGGTAAAGATAATCTTTTTTGTACTGTTTCCCAATTTCAATACTATAATGATCCACCTATATGTGGTCATTTATGTTTAGAATTTATTGAAAATTATAAAAAATTTATTTAAATATTTTATTTTTTTAATAGAAATATTTCTATTAAAAATAACAACTTGTTTAATATATATTTAACAACGAGTAAACGAGTAAACGAGTCAACGAGTAAACGAGTAAACGAGTCAACGAGTAAACGAGTCAACGAGTCAACGAGTAAACGAGTCGTTTTTTTTACGTTAACATTGTTTTTTAACAACTCGTTGTTTTAATAATTCGATGTTAAAAAAAAATATATTTACTAATATAAATAATAGAAATGGAAAATATCAAAACACTTTTAAATATGATTGAACAACAACGTAAAATCCTAAGACCTATATTTAATGATAGTGATATTGATATTGATATTGATTCTGAAATTAATAATATATTATGGAATCAAATATTAGATAATTGTTGTTACGAAAATGTTGCAAGATATGTTTATTACAAAAAACATAATCAATTAAAATCATTTAACTTCCGTTTCATTAGTAATTGTTGTTTCGAAAATATTTTAAGTTTTATTAAAAACAAAAATTATAATGAAATTAAACTTTCACTAAACGAACTACGTAAATTAATACAAGAGGAATTACATGATTCGAATAATAATAATAATAATAATAATAATAATAATATGCAGCTAGAATGATTATTTTTTAAACTTTGAAAATTTAAATCGAATATAATACTTACGAAGTATTATATATAATATTATAGTACCTATACAGTGTGGTATAATAATAATAATAATAATAATAATAATAATAATAATAATAATAATAATATTGTATATATATCAACGTTGGACTGATTATTTTTTTAACATCCGGTATTGAATACCTTATCATAATATATATTATGTATAGTTTATATTATGATGTTTTTTATCGAATTATTTAAATAGTGTTTAAATAATCATTATACATGCCCAAGTGTTGTAGCTCAGTGGTTAAGGCGTTTGATTTAAATGTGTTCTTGGTCGGATTGAAACTAGTGGGGGAATGTGTAGCGCTGCATATTCACCTACTAATTTCGTCAGGCTTTGAAGATGTTTACGGTAGATTGTATAGGTGGGTGCACACACCTATGCAATCTACTGAAAAACTGTCGTTGACCTGCTGAATAAAGCACTTGGGTAACTTCACTGCCCACGATATCTTTGCAGATATCTGTAAAAGAGTTCCGGCCTCCTTTTTTCCTAACGGGTATCTGCAAAGCTGGGAATGATTTTGTAAATTTTTTGCATTTTTTTTCCATATTTCTATTAAAAATATTAAAAAATAACGCGATCGTATACGTCCTATATTTCATTTAATATTTGATATTATCAAGTCGGAACAACACAGATATGTTTTATATGCTTATCTACACTACATATTAAAAGTTTACACTCCGCTTCATATTTTTCATTTAAGTATAACTCCGTTGCTATTTATGTTAGAATCTTCATTTTTACATTAAACATTTTTGATTTTAATTCTTTATAAGTCCCCCTCATAGTATCATAGTGTAAAATCGTTTTTAAAGATTTTTGGATTTTAATAACGCGTCCCCTATTCGGGTGAGCGTTAAATATTGAACATTTTTTTTAATAGAACAATTCTATTAAAAAATTTAATTAATAATATAATTATATTCTAAGTTTTGTCATACCAAAAGAACATATTTTAATATCTCCTAAAGTTTTCATTACACTAATATTATTGAGATTACCTTGGGCACATGAACAGACAATGGAGGCTATTATCACGAGATATGCCGAGAAGGAGGCCATCAGAATACATGAGGCAGCTACTGCTGTGGCACCGGGGCCGGTGGTGCAGGATCAGGTAGAGAATGTGGGTGTGGCGACCTTTGCGGCAGTCACCAGGAGGAAGGGTGCACGATCAACTGACCGTGCAGCGGATCGCTCAAGGTCAAGGGCAACTCAACGAAATAGGAAATTGAAAGAGGGCAGGCAGGCGGAACACATGCCATCCTTTGTGTTGCAGGAGACAGAGGGGAAGACTATGACTGATGTACGTGATATGGTTTGGAACCAAGTGGTGTCTAAGAAGGTACGGCCAAGATGCCAGACGGTGACGACGAAGACAGGAAAGGTCATATTGAAACCGTCGGACAGAGAAACGACTGATGAACTAAAGCATATTGCTAGAGTATCCACCCTGCTGCAGGAGGACTCCTTGCGGTGGCCCCGGGTAATAATTCGTGGAATAGGTACTGATACCACCATGGTCGGGACCCAGAAAGACCTGCTGGCGCAGAACCCGGAGTTGGGAATTGATGAAAATGTGGACGAGGAGGTTTTGAGGCCAGTATTCCAAAATGGACCACGGGGTAATAATACCACAAACTGGGTAGTTGAGGTGAACCCCAAGTATTATTGCAAATTTGAGAATACAACCCTCTATCTAGGGTTCATGAGATGTAGGACAAACGCATATGAGGAGGTAACACAGTGCCATATGTGCCTACGCCATGGGCATCCAGCGGCGAAGTGTTATGAAAAAGAGCAAGTTTGCTCCCATTGTGGGCGTAAGGGGCACAAGGCGTTGGACTGCCCGGCTGCTGAAGCGGATCCGGTATGTGTGAATTGTAGAGGAAAGCATAGTGCTAGGGACAAAACGTGCTCTGCCCGTACGGCGTTTTTGGTGGCCCAGGTCAAGAGAACTGACTACGGGATAATGCAATGAGCGTGCACCCATCACTCAAGATCGTGCAACTAAATATGGGGAGGTCGTCAGGGGTCAGCGATCAACTTTTGGACTATTGCCAGAGGAAAGCGGTGGACGTAGCCATGGTACAAGAGCCGTACACAAACCGTGGGAAATTGACGGGGTTTGAAGTTGCCCCATTCAGGAGTTTCCTTTCAATGCCCACCCGTCGCCGAGGTAGAGTGGAATATTTGGATTATGGAGCGGCTATTATAGTTTTCAACCCTAATCTGGTGGTAGTCCCACGAGAGGCCGGTACAAAGGAAAACTTTGTATCCATCGATTTGGATTGCGAAACTGATGGTATGGTGACCCTGATCAGCGGCTACTTTAAGTACCGGGTGCCAACGGACTGGAAGAACTTATACACACGGCGACGGACAAGGTACTGGTGTCACTGGACGCTAATGCGTTCTCAAGACGATGGTTCAGCCGTGTAAATGATGCGAGGGGTGACACGCTGGTGGCGAGTATTGACGCAAATCAGTTGGAGATAGCAAACATGCCGAGTCCGTATACAACCTTCCATGGGCCGGGGGGAAGAACAAATATTGATGTCACATTGGTGGACAGAGTGCTGGCACAAAAACTTTTGGGATGGACGGTTGTCCCCGGTGAGACATCCAGCGATCATCAGATAATTGAGTTTACCATTGACCTGCAACGCCGACAGTTCGTGCATCGTGCGACGAGGTATAATCTGGTTACGCAAAACTACCAAATGTTTCGGCTGGAGTATGAGAACCGCGACGCCCTGCGAGATGCAGTGAATAATGACCCAGAGGCGATGGCCCAGGAGATAGCGGATGATGTCACGGCGGCGACAATGCAACACGCGCCTAAGAAAAAAATCCGGTTAAAGGTCACCCCACCTTGGTGGACCGAAGAGCTACAAGCAGCACGGAGAGCGGTAAGGGCGGCGGCCCGACGTATGTCAGCGGATGGCCATCGCCAGTTATATAATGCCAGACGCAATGAGTATACAACCTTGCTGAGGAGAAGCAAGCTACAATCGTGGAGAGCTTTTTGCACCACGGAGGGAGTGCAACCATGGGGAAGGTTATATAGGTGGTTGAAAAATGGTAGCAAAAAGCAAACTAGCATTGGCCTGCTAGCAAAAGCGGATGGCACCCGGTGTAGGTCCCTTGACGAGTCGGTGGATCTTTTACTAAATACGCTGATCCCAAATGATCCGCAACAACAGCTGCAGGATGCGCTACCAAGAACAGAGTGTGACCTACAGCCTTTTGATGAACCCACAATCAGAGACTTTACATGGACCATGGCACCGAACAGGGCACCCGGCAAGGATGGCATCACGGGCAGTATGGTACGGGTACTGTGGCCACGACTCTCGGCTAGGGTTTTAGCCTTGGTTAACGCCTGCCTTCGTGATGCAGTTTTCCCGGCCATTTGGAAGTCGGCGGATGTTGTGCCGATACTGAAGGGCGAGGACAGGGATGTGACACAACCAAAGTCATACAGGCCGGTGAGCCTACTTCCAGTGG
>CARXXK010001913.1:0-10893 GCA_949089665.1 Macrosiphum euphorbiae | reverse complement strand
CCAAACAATTGGTCAGCAAATATTCATCGGCAGACGGCAGAAAGTAATAGTGCAATTAATAACAAGACAATTGTTTGTAAATATTGTAAGAAACTAGGTCATGAAATTGGAGTATGCAGGAAATTAAAATATAACAATGAAAAAAGAGCTGGTCAAGCGAATTCAAGTTCAATGACAGAACCATCAACTTCGGGAAACGAGACAGGGTCGATTCAGAACGGCGAACGATCGGTCCAGGAAATCAAAGCAACAGCCGTAACATTTCAAGAGCATTTAAATTAAAGGCACAACTTTTTAAAGATCACATTATATGTCAAGCTAGGGAATTCGTTAATCAGAAATCAAGATTTTTACTTGACACTGGTAGCGAAGTAAATATAGTGAAATTATTGTCATTAAAAGACGACGTAAAAGTTAACGAAAAAATTTTATATCGATTAAAAGGGATTAATGAATATTTTGTGAACACAATTGGGTCAGTAAATATAATGGTAAATTTTGGAGAAGAAAAAAGACAAGTAAGGTTTCAAGTTGTTAACAATAATTTTCCGATACCTCATGATGAAATTTTAGGTAAAGAGTTTTTAGAGGATAACAAGATAGCAATTGATTATGCAAAAAATGAAATAACGTCAACACTTACTGAAGACAATTTTACAGTAGTGAATCAAGACATTCCGCATATAGATAATTTAGACATTGCAGTAGTACCACCGAGATCGGAAATGATAATTCCAGTAAAAATCACAGATAATCGAATAAAGGAAAATGATACAGTGATTATATATTCACAAGTATTGCAAAATCGAGTTCAATGTGGTAATGTAATTACTAAAGTGAAGAATCGGCAAGTGTTAACAAAAATTGTCAATCAAAATGAAAATTCTATTAAGTTACAGTCAGTAGATTTGAATAATTTATTATATGAAAAATTTGAAGAAGCAAACGTACAAGTGTGTATTAAAAATGCAGAAGATCGGAGTAATGAAAATCGGTTACAGTTATTGGAGAAGTCGTTAAGATTGCAGCATCTCAATAAGGAAGAATACCAATCATTAAAAAATATATTTAATCAATATTCAGATGTTTTTTTATTAGAAGGTGACAGGTTGGACGGGACATCAGCAATACAGCATAGAATTAGAACAACACCCGATATTCAACCGATTTATATTAAACCATATAGGTTACCACAGAATCACAAAAAGGAGATATCAACGCAGGTAGATCAAATGGAAAAAGATGGAATCATTACAAAGAGTACTTCACCTTGGAACGCCCCGTTAATAGTGATACCAAAGAAGGTCGACTGTTCAGGGAAACAAAAATTTCGTATTTGTGTAGATTTCAGGAAATTAAATAATATTACGATCGGAGATGTGTTTCCGATTCCTAATATAAATGATATTTTGGATCAACTAGGCAATTCTAGATACTATACGACTTTGGATTTAGCGAGCGGATACCATCAGGTGTCGGTACATGCAGATGATAGAGCTAAGACATCATTTTCGACAGATAAAGGACATTATGAGTTTCTTAAAATGCATTTCGGATTAAAAGGAGCGCCGAGTACTTTCCAAAGATTAATGAACACGGTGTTATTAGGAATAAATGGAATAAAAGCATTTGTATATATAGATGATGTTATTGTATATGCTCATGATTTAAGAGATCATAGTGAAAAGTTAAAGGAAATTTTCCAAAGGTTCAGAGATTATAATTTAAAAGTACAACCTATGAAATGTGAATTTTTGCGTCACGAAGTTATATATTTGGGTCATATTATCACAGAACAAGGATTGAAACCAGATCCATCAAAAATTTTGAGTGTAAAAAATTTTCCAGAACCAAAGAACCAAAAGCAATTGAAAAGTTTTTTAGGACTATCAGGATATTACCGTAGATTTATAAAAAATTATGGTAAGATCGCAAAACCGTTAACCATATTGTTGAAAAACGATACACTGTATGATTGGACAGATCTTTGTCAACAGGCATTTATAACGTTAAAAGATGCATTGGTGAGTGAACCTATTCTTAGTTATCCAGATTTCGATAAACCATTTAATGTAACGTGCGATGCAAGTAACTTTGCAATTGGATCAGTTCTTTCACAAGGTCCAATAGGGGAAGATTTACCAATTGTATACTCATCAAGGGTACTGAATAAAGCAGAACAAAATTATGGTACGACAGAAAAAGAGTTATTAGCTATCGTATGGAGCTTAAAACAATTAAGACTGGGAAGAAAATTTTATATATTGACAGATCATCAGCCTCTTAGATGGTTGGTTAATCACAAGAATCCAGGATCAAGGTTGATGCATTGGAGATTAGCAATGGAGGAGTATGAGTACGAAATTATTTATAAACCAGGCTTATTAAATACTAATGCTGACGCTCTCAGTAGAATACCACAAATTATGCAAATAGAAGGGGAACAAGTAGTAAGCAGTGCAACATATAATGAATATATGGAGTATATTAAGACAAATATAGTCCAAAACTTAAATATTATAGAATTAGCAGGTGATATTTTTGAAGACGAACATTCACATCTCGTACATTATGTATCACGGGAATTGACGTTAAAAGAAGGATTGGCACTGGAATTCCGAAGACGATTCGGGAATCTGGAAAGTAATCAAAATAAAAAAGTTACAGATTTAGTATATTTCAAAGAAGGTAATCGTTATATAATATATATGATTTTATCTGAGAAAGAAAAAAGTCCAATTACTTATGAAAATATGTATAATTGTCTACAGAATTTAAAAACATTTTGTTTAAACAATCAAATTACAGATTTAGCAGTATCAAAAACAGGTGATCAAATTTTTCAGCTCGATTGGGCAACAGTAAGAATAATGGTAAGTTATTTGTTTAAAGGCACTAGTATAAAAATCAAAATATTTACACCGAATGAACTTACGGATCAAGAAAAAAGAAATGCACGAGAATCCTTTGGCAGGACACAGAGGGATTTCAAATACAATAAAAAAAATTAAAAAACGGTATAATTGGCCAAGAATGTCAAGAGAAGTAACAGATTATGTACAAAAATGTCAGTCATGTCAAAAGAATAAAACTTCGAATAAGCATACAAAGCAACCAATGGTTATTACTTCCACGGCAGACAAGCCATTCCAAAAAATATTTATGGACATAGTAGGACCACTTCCTATTACACACAAAGGGAATAAATATGTACTGACAATGCAAGATGATTTAACAAAATTTAGCATTGCGACACCTATGGTATGCCATGAAGCTAATACTGTAGCGCATAGTTTTGTGAACTCATTTGTTTGTATACATGGAATTCCAGAATCAATAGTATCTGATCAGGGAACTGAGTTTTTAAGTAAAATTTTTTCAGAGGTATGTAAACTATTAAAAATTTCTAAGTTCAACACAACACCGTATAGACCACAAAGTAATGGAGCATTAGAGAGGAGTCATTCAACATTAGGGAATTATTTGCGACATTATGTCGACAAAGATTTGGCGAATTGGGATGAATTCATTCCATATGCAATGCATGTATATAATACAACAGAGCATGAAACAACGAAATTCCAACCGTATGAACTACTTTATGGATTTCCAGGGAAAATACCAACATCATTAAAGAAGACACCCGAACCAAGGTACAATTATGAGGATTATAATTATGAGATTAAGCAAAAATTTCAACAGTCTTATGAAATTGCAAAACAACGGATAGTAAATACAAATGAAAATACAAAAGGTCGATATGATAATAAAGTTAATCCACTTAGGCTAAAAATAATGACAGAGTATGGCTTATGGAAAAACAACAAAAAAATAAATTAGCACAAAAATGGTTAGGACCGTATGCAATAGCAGAAATAAATAATAATGAAAATGTAACAATCATGAGAGGGAAAAAATTAATTAAAGTACATAGAAATCTATTAAAACTATGTAATCAATAAAATATAAAAAAAAAATTTAAATTAGTACCTAAAGCAATGATATCTTATTATTACAGGATATCAATCTTACAACCTATCATGGCAACAAATTTGACAGGAAATTATCAGATAAAAGAAATTGAATCACCATCAGGAATTTTTTTTAATCATTTAACAAAAATAAAAACAACAAATTCGAAGTGGAAATTGTCAGTCTATGTGAATTTAACTACGTATGATGATAATTTTGAACAAATTAAGAAATTTCAATAGGAAACGGTAAAACATTGTTTAAAAATTGCAAAAAACACAGAGATAGTTCCAGTAGAGCACTTGGTAATTTGGTCGTATTTATGCGAGCAATTTAATACAACAACAACATCATATATCCATGACATAGAGAAAACGCGACAACAGATAAACTATGCAGTTAGTAGAAACGAACGCTATAGAAGAGGATTGATAAACGGAATTGGTAGACTATCAAAAACGTTATTTGGAATATGTTCGGACGAAGATTATGAATTTTTTGATAAGAAAATAAGCGAAATAAGCGAAAAACGAATTAGGGTCATTCACGATATGCAACAGCAAACGCGGATAGTACAGTCAACAGTACATGATGTGGATAAAGAAATGGTGAAAATACAACAAAGCGAAACAGCGATAGTAAATAATATAAATAAGTTGCAAAATACAGCGAACAGAGCCGATAAAAGGATAAATGAAATGGAAGTTAGACAGATAATGAACGAGCAAACTGAGGAGTTAAATGTTTTGTTAACACAACATTCATTCCAAACTCACAATCTAGTGGCAATAGTAAATACAGCACAAGTAGGTCATATGCATTCTAGCATTATTTCAGCGACAAATTTTTTAGCAGAGTTGCAACAAGTGAGAATACAATTAGATTCGAGAGAGAACTTTGCTGAACAAGTCACGATACAGAATGTACATAAGTTAATGAAAATGAGTAACTTACAAGTAATAAGAGTAGCAGATACATTGATATTCATAATAGCCATTCCGATAGTCGACACAAGAGAGTACCGCCTATACAAGTCAATACCATTGCCTATAAAGCAGAAAAAGTCAGTATATGCGTTAATTCAACCAACGAACAAATACTTAGCCATGTCCGAGGATAATGTGTACTCAATATTCATTGATGACATAGAGTTAAGCAAATGCATACATATGCAAGAATATTATATTTGTTCGAACACACAGACGCACTATATTCAAGAAACGGACAATTGTGAAGAGAAATTATTTAGTAGTCAGGATAGAGATGTAATACCAAAAGCGTGTGAAATAAAAGTTACACGCATTCAAAAATTAGTAATACACAAATTAGATAATGAGAATGTTTGGTTGTACACAGCAGAGCAACCAGCGACGATCAACATCGATTGTGCGAGGGGAGAACCAGTGATGCAAACCTTGAAAAACACAGGTACAATCTCTCTGACGTATCCGTGTCATGCGATAACGAAAGAATATGAGCTAACCCCCACCAGATCGATAGTGACGAAAACATCGTATGATTTCATTCCAAGGGTGAACATAACGGCGATTATGAAACAATATCACACTAGTAGGATAGAGGATGATTTTCCAAAACTGAATAATTCATACAACCCTGATTTTCATTCATTAGCAAATAACGCAAAACAATTAGATTTATTATTAAAGTCACAGGTAGATAATAGTGTAGAATACGTAACTGTGTCTAATATAACATACGTAACAATAGGAATAGGTATAGGGATATTAGTGTTAATAATTGTAATAAGTAAGATAAGTTTTAGCCTATACAAGCAAAATAAAATGTCAATGAATTATATTAAAGCATTAATAAATACAAAATCAGTAGACGACATACAATTGACGCGGCTACGGCGGTGTTGGGGTAGCGTCCGCGGTGAGCCGGTCGCAATGTGATGGTGAGGAGTGTGGTAGATCGAGGTGACACTCACGAGATTACGACAAACAAATAATTTAACACCGGAATATGCGTAAAAGTCCACGGGGGGACGTTTATTTGTCGGTACACAAGAATGGTTATTTTATTATACAAAATAATAAGTACGCTGTTATATGTAGCGTGGGTGTTTCCGTATGGACGGTTGACGTACGAGAGAGAGAATTGCCGGCGGCCGGTACTCGTATTACGCGACTTGCCTTCCCGTCCCGCCTTGTGCCTTTGTGGCGTGGTGGGAGAGTTAGCGATGTCGCGCTGTAGCCCGTGGTGGCGGTTGACAAAAGCGTAGACCGGCCGCTGCGGTACCTGTACTTTGTACTGGTTGCCGCTGCGTACCGTGTCACAATGCGTAGAAATTAAGTAGATTTAAGATGTAATTATGTAATGATTTATGAATGTGTAAAATATTTGTTTTTTTTAAAAAAGGAAAAAAAAGAATGTAATAAGAAAATTAACTCATGAGGGCATGAGCTTTCATTCAACAAGGGGAGTGTTATGGTTTAGTATTATTAAACATAGGAAGTAAGTAAAGGATGTAGCAGTATTTGTAAAACATTTAGAATTATGAAATAAATTGATTATTGTAAATTAGTGTAAACAGGCACAATCCCGAAAACTGCAAGTAAGCACTTTTATATAGGAGGGATTGTCCTAGATAAGTTTAGATATAAGGAACGTGAAGATGTTAAGACGGCAGTGGAGAATGGAGAGTGCCATTGTCTGCATATGTTCAGAACGCAATAAACTTTATTAATTGAATAGTAAACGTGTGTGTTACTTTATTTACTAAATCTACCTACAAACTCTACAAGTACGAGGCTACGGTCAACCGACTTGTAACAATATGTCTATTGACTAATCTATAGTTAAATTTTAAGGTTATAAGTTAAAAGTTGCTTAATTGTTCATTTTTAATTACTCATATTTCTACATATTACAATATGACACAGCTAAATGTTTGTATGAGGAGTTTGTGAGAACAATTATTTTATAAGTTATAAAGTGTATAACATTAAGGTTCATAAAACATTAGTTAAGCATAACTTGTAATAATTAATATATTATATTGTGTATGGTTAGAACTGAGGACAACAGTGGCGTCCGCAGGATTTTCAATGGGGGGGGGGGGCTTGAAAATTATTTACATTTTTATTTTGTCCAGTTTAATAATTTCAGACGTTTATTTGAGGTATTTTAAAATTTTTGTAACTTTTCAACTTTCTAGTAGAAAAAATGCTCTGATCATAAGCTTCGATGCGCAGTGTATGTTTTTGGAAGCAAATTGGATCTAGTTGGTACTTTTAGGGGGTCGAAATTGAAAATTCTCAGTGCTTTTAAAAATAATTGGAGAAAAAAAAATAAAAATTTATTTAAATGTTTGGTTATACCGTCTTCACTTGGATTGCATTTGAATAGTTAAATTTTTTTTTCTATATAAATGTTAATAAAAAATTACATTTAATTATTATAACATAATTATATTTATCCGGTCAAAAACCTTAAAAATGTAATATGTAAGTTATTTTATTATAGTTAAAATATTAACGATACATAGGCATAGTGTTTGAAAATTTCATGAAATTTAAAAAAAATGAAATATATAATATTTTGTTTTAACATAGAATAATTACGACATGTAATACTTTTTAACTACTCAAAATGCCAAATCTTTTTGCCGCATTGTACTGCGGCCGCCCCTTTGGGGCTGTGTGCCGATAATATGTACGAATATACGCGTGCAAAAAGATTTGGCACAAAGCCATGATGCAAAAAGATTCGGTATAGAGCAGAGGGGACCCGCGTATGTCGTCGTCGTCGTCGTCGTCGTCGTGGTCGAAATTATAGAATAATTTTAGCAAGCACCCAGTTCGTTTTTTCGCGCGATGACGTCATAATTTGGAGGCTTCGTTAAATATATATATTTTATCATTAAATCAAAAAAATGGCATATAGACATGACAAGATGAATGTTTTATATTTTTGTACTTTTGCATGTATTGCCAAATTGGCAAAATTTTTGCATACGATACAATGTGTATAAATGCATATAAAAGAACGTAGAGTACAATGAACGGTCAGTCTACTCTCGACATACCACACAGACCTACCCTGGCTGACTGTGAGTATGTTTGCCGGAGACAACAGTTCATGTTCGGAAATCGCTATGGAGAAGACTTGCAGGAAGAGGAATGCGCCGAATACTGCAGCGCAGATTACTGCGGTTCCGACAAAGAAGGTGAAGACGACGTCGACAGCGTTTGCCAATATTCCGCTGCTACAAATTCGGACTGCTATGGAGATGGAGAATTTGAGTGTGGACAATCTGGTTCACGTCACACAGCTGTTGACGGATTTCAAACTGAAGGTGGGATCGCAATTTCACATTTCAGTTTGGATAGTTTTGATATCATTATGGCACCCGGAACATTTTTCCACATTTATGAACCCGAAGAAATGGATGACTACGAATCTGGCCCGCGACGAGCTACTGGAGGAATGCAATATGGAGGATACTCCGATGAGAGACAGAATCAGGGCCTTGTTGCTCGTGGCTCGCAAAATTATGAGCACCTTCTTGGAAGAATTATCGATAGAATTCGTGATATCGATTTTAGAGGAAATGATCGATACATCAGCGACGTTATTGTCCCCCGTGGACCTAACGGAGTTGATGAAGTTACTGCAGGGTTACAAGATATGTTGCGACAGTACCCACCAAAGCTCCCAGTCATCGTCACAGCCCATGGCGACCATGTCCATTGCGTCCACGTCTGCCGACAGTCAAACTCGGCTTGTCGGTGTGTATGGTTGCAACGATGCGTCCTCTATCGCCAACATGGACGACGACACGTTTGGGCGATACGCCTCACGTCGTCGGACTGAGAAAACATCGTGCGATATTTTTCTACAGACGGCCGGGAACCCCAACAAATTGACGGCCTCGGTTCCTATGGAGGATTACGTGATGGACGCAATTTTATACAAGTATGTAGTACAAACTTATATGCAATATGTTCGTAATTCGTATCTAAAACAAGTGTTCATATCGAGCATGAGGAAAAAAAAACGGACCATCGTATCAATTTAACGTCGTTGAATATAAAAATTATAAATTTTGTACTACAGAAGTTGACATTTTGTACAACAGAGATTTGCCCAGTGTACGCAATTACGAAAATAAAACTAAATTGTTTAGAAATCATAAATACTATTATGAACCATTTGAATCTAAACCTTTCCGTATTCATTTAAATCAACCCATTTATAAAATGTCTGAAAAATTACAAATATACAATGGCATTACAAAAATGATTGCCCCGGAAAAATGTCAATTTTGTTTATATCAACACTTTAGGGAAAATACACATCGTAATAGAAATTTGGTAAAATTATGTTATCCGTTTTTAAATCAAGCTACTTATGACGATATATTCGAACACATGTACGATTCTAATTATATGGATAATTTTGATTTTTCGTAAATTTAGGAAGTCAGATCTAGAAGGACTTCGGGACATGCAGGAATGGTGGAAATATGCAGCAATGAAATGCCGAACGACGTTCCCAGAGAACTCGGTGCATTTGCAAAATATCAAGACGGCCATGAGAACAACTCTTCCGCTGATGAAGTCTTCGGATACGATGAGAGAGGTTCCAGTATCAACCCGATATGCGAGTACCCAACGTCGCTGAAAAATTTGTTGTACCACTATCCCTGTTGTCCACCCGATGCGTTCACAAATATTAGGGAATTTTATTTGAACCCTAAATTAAATTACATATTAGAAGAAGATAAAAAGTGTAAAGTTGCGATTAGGAATTGGTGCGCTATTATACGGGACTGGAGTATTGTCCAATTTGTAGAATACTATAATAAACCTAATGTAAAACCGTATTTTAACGCGTACGCTAGGGGACCTGGAACCGTTTATTACAATGTCGACGAATCCGTTTCAATAGCTTCCAAGTTATAAATGTATCAATTTGAAAATGATAACGGTCTTATTTGTAAATTTTTGCAAACTTTAGTCAATATATTGGACAAGAAAATCCCAAAAAGAAATAGCATGTTAATACATTCTCCTCCGAGCGCGGGCAAAAATTATTTTTCGATGCTGTAGCCGCCTTCTTTTTAAATTACGGAATGTTCGGCACTGCCAACAAAACGAATAATTTCAGTTTTTCCGATGGCGCAGGCAAACGTCTCGTCATATGGAACGAACCTAATTACGAGGTATATCATTTGGAAAAAATGAAGGAGCTATTAGGAGGGGATACCACCAGAGTGCATGTTAAATATAAAAACGATATTCCCTTACAAGGCCCCCCCTATAATACTGTTGACCAATCACTATTTATCAATAATTAATGACCCATCGTTCAGAGACCGTTTATCAGTGTATACTTGGATAAGCGCACCTTTTCTAAAAAATTATAATAAAAACTGTCTCCATTATTTTTTTATCATTTCTTAAATGAATACAACATTACATATTGAACATATTGTGTTATTATTTACTATCCTATTCTATTGTTACAAATTGATTATAAATCGTTGACAAATCGTCACGGAAAAAGTGCTGTGGTTGCGTACTAGTCAAATTATGATGCATGACACCGTCTTCGAATGGAATATGAATTTTGTCGAAGTGCGTAAATTGATACGGTGCCCCGAATTCAACAACCATTTCAGTGTTGACTTCAAAAACGACTTCAATGTCGGTGAAACTGCTAGGTTTTATTGCTTGACTAGTAGTAGTAAATCTGTGTACGGGATATACGCCTACGTGCAACGATGGTTGTTTTTCGACTGTCGCATCATCACCGTGACGCCAAATGTATTGACCGCATTCCAAAGGCTTAAAATAGCGTTTGCTGTTAAATAATTTTGTGTACGAATCATCTCGAAGTTCTTCGGTTCCAGCCGCCACCACCCCCGCCACCATCGGTGGTAAAATAAACATT
>CARXXK010001912.1:0-10888 GCA_949089665.1 Macrosiphum euphorbiae | reverse complement strand
GTTACATTAAGCAGGGCAATCCCTCTATAATTGTTGCATATTTGTTTGTCTCCTTTCTTGTGGATGGGATAGACTAAGGCTGTTTTCCATTCCTTTGGTATCTCTTCTTTTTGCCATATTAAACTTATTAATCGATGAATATATTTAACAAGATTATCAGCACCTGTTTTAAGTAGCTCTCCAGTAATCCCATCTTCACCGAGCGACTTGTGGTTTTTTAGGGTTTTTATTTGTTTCTCAATTTCCTCTATCGTAGGTTCGGGATAATCTTTCCTATTCGGTTCTTTGTTCTCAAAGAGGAATGGATTAGAGGGTTCTCTACAGTTTAGCAGCTGGTCGAAGTATTGAGCCCATTCCTCGACTATGTCGTTTCTATCCGTAACAAGTCATTTCGTTTCTTAAAAACATTTCTTTTCTTCTTCAAGGGTTTAAAATCCTTGCTACTACCTACTATTATATATAATTATTAAACTTTACTAATAATTTACTTAGTGCGATTTTTGTATACGATAAGATAACCGTATATAACGGTAAAATAAAATATTTTTCGCTGTTTAAAAAAAAATATAATTTTTAATAGAAAACTAAGATAGGTACCGCGGACCACCGGTTGGGAAACACTGTTTTATATCTAGAGAATTTTTCTTCATTTCGAATATCCTTTAACCAAACTTCCCTCGCTTGCTTCCTACGCTGCAAGACATTTTCGCATATCTGGTTAAACCACGGATTCCTCATAAATCAATTTTTCAATTGTTTTTTTTCAGATGTTTGAGTAACGATTTCTTCCTCACTTGATGCGCTATTATTTTTAACTTCTTTGTCTTTAGTTTTCTATCGGCAGTTGAACTTTATCCCCACCATATTCTTTCGCTTTGTCAAAGCCACATTGTATGCTGGATAGTTTCATTCCTTTTTTCTACCGAGTATCTCTTGACATTTGATGTATAATCGTTGGCCAGTTTGTCAATGTTGGGCATCAGTTCTTGAACTCTCTAGTCCAGGGGTCTCCAAACTACTACGAACAAGTTTTAACCGGCCCGTGGCCCGCATAGGACGCATAGGTAAATATAGATAAAAAATTATTTCAAAAATGTATTTATATTATATTATATTTATACCTATTTATTTTTATTTAAGTATATTGTAAAGTAAACAATATTCTATACATAAATATAAAGTAAATATATTATTTATATAGGTACCTATATTATCATAAAGTTAAAAATTATATGTTTTAATAAACTTTTGGCCCGCTAAGAGCATTTGATTTTTTTTGTGGCCCTTGAATAAAAAAGTTTGGAGACCCCTGCTCTAGTCTATACACTATTCCGATATCTCCCTTTTTAAAGATTGTGCAAGTGATTCCTGTCTTCGAATCGTTAGGAATCTATTCGTTACGCCATATATCACTTATCAAGGATTGCATTTCTTTCATTATATCCTTCCCTGCCATTTTGAGTAGTTCCTTCATTCTTTTTTTCTACTGAGGATATCTTGACATTTGATGTATAATCGTTGGCCAGTTTGTCAATGTTGGGCATCAGTTCTTGAACTCTCGAGTCTATACACTATTCCGATATCTCCCTTTTTAAAGATTGTGCAAGTTATTCCTGTCTTCCAATCGTTAGGAATCTATTCGTTACGTCATATATCACTTATCAAGGATTGCATTTCTTTCATTATATCCTTCCCTGCCATTTTGAGTAGTTCCGAATTTAGGTAATCTTCTCCTGGGGCTTTGTGGTTTTATAGATTTTTGATGATATCTTTGATTTCTTCCAAGTCTGGTTCTCTACATTCTGGTTCAGCCGTTTGAAAGATCAGTTCTTCATATCTAGTTCTGGTGCCTTTATTTGTCACACTTGCGTTTAGTAGGGTATCGAAGTGTTTCCTAAAATGTTGTATTATTTATCCTGGTTCCGAGAGAAGATCATTGTGGTGGTTTTTTAGAAACAGTGTTTGTTGTTTGAAACCTTGCTTTAGGCACTTAAAGTTAAAGCACTTACAGGTATTTTTATTAGAAATCATTATCATCCGTAGTAGGTACCTAAATTGTTGCTCCAAAATTATAAGACAGCCTTAATATGGATACTATTATTATATGTATCATTGAGTATACATTTAATTATATTCAATGCTATTCTGCAAATTACGGCCACAGTAATTTTGTTTAATCAAGTTCACTATAAAATATTAATTCAGTTTATCGAGAGAACCTCTAAATTTTTTAGATGTTTAGGTAACATTCAATATTAACAATTAACGTAATAACTGTAGGCCAAAATTTACAAAAATGTTAAATGTGAACTAGTTTTGAGTCATAATTGAAGGCACCGGTGCAATAACCAGGTATGCTGCATAGTTTCATTCTTTTTTTCTACAGAGTATCTCTTGACATTTGATATATAATCGTTGGCCAGTTTGTCAATGTTGGGCGTCAGTTCTTGAACTCTCGAGTCGAGGTCTCGCATCAGAGTGAAGTTTCACTGTAATTTAACAGGAAGATTCTACAAACCTAAAATATCACTCTGTTATATTTTGTTGATATGTTAAGCCGAAAGAGAACTTACTGTCTTCTTTCGAATATCCCTGAATTAAATATTGTTCCATATATTTTCCTCAAAATTTTCCTCTCAACGTCCACATTGTCAAATTTTTCAGGAGGCAAAAAAAATCTTAAATTTTAGTTATTGAAATTTATTAGAGAAGGTTGAAGTGTTATAATATTATTTGGAATTCAATAAATTGAATATGATAGATAAGATTTAAATTGCTTCAATATTTATGCCAATATTACAATATTTTACAAAACTAGCAAATATGTTAATTTTTAGTCGGTGCAATAACAAGTTACGTCCAAATCATAACTGGTTATTGCACCAAATTCGGGGGGTAAAATAAGGTAAATTTTAGGTAAAATGTAGGGGGGGGGGCAAAAATATATATTTTATTTATTTATTTATAATTATTTATATTATGGTTTTATGGTATTCCCCTAACAATTACTCTATTACCATTGAATACTTTTTAATATTCCTCTCCAAAATGTTATTTCTTCATGTCTAGTTGCTTTTGTATGTTCAATTTATTCAATTTCTGCTCCAACTGAAAATGTTAATAATATTTATTAATTTAGAATCATAATGTGTTTTTATTTAATTTATTTAATTTATTTAATATATTGTATATTATAGTAATATTACAGTATTATTTACAAAATCATAAAGTTGTGTTACTTATTTATTTAAATACCTAAATCATAAGTTTCCTCAAGATTCATTATTCATCAATTAGTTGGAATTATAGTCATCCATTAGAAAATAAAATATCAGAAGAACAATTAGTTCTTACTGGCAATTTGTGTGACAGGTCAAACTCGCTCAGCCAGGATTTTGATGCTTAAACTGGTAGCCCAAGACAGTAATAAATCATTTCAGAATGTTGACTGTTTCTTCATGCCGTCATAGAACTGTCAACGATTAAAAATGTTACTATTCTCAATAAAGAGTGAACATAATGCAAAATAAAATGAGGACAATCTAGCATGTGACGATAGCATGACATTGTGTGTTGTGATCTCGAGCAGATTACTCGCACACATACTGTCCACAACACAGTCGTTGGTCGTTACATTATATTTTGTGAACAAATAAAACGACCAATATATTACCCAGAGTGAAGTATCCTTGGACCAAATTCTCCAAACAATTTATTATATGTACTTATTATAGGTCAATTTTTTTTAATACCATGGATAAGTATATAATATGTCTTATACCTAGACTGCCATACTGTCTCCGCTCAGAATCATTTTTCTTATACAATAATATTATATCATTGAATTCAAATTTAATACTATCCATTATACAGTGACCCACTTGTAACCTACTGTACAGCAGAGCACCTTTTTATTATTATTTATTTATTTACTTAACTAATATTTGGAATTTTAAAGTTAAATGCATTTGTCTAGATTCAAAAGCTATATAATTTTGTATAAATAAAATTTAAAAAAAATAGTATGCGTCATAGGCTATGACTAACATTTTTAAATATATTGAATATCTAAATATTTAAAATGTAAGTATCGAGTATCAAGTATCTAAATACTTAAAATGTAAGTATCTAATATCTAGATACTCAAAATCCAAGTATCTAGTAACTAGTATCCCGATACTGATTTTTGAGTATCTTGCCCATCCCTGTATACCTAATATATTACTATTAATTATTATACACTATTACAAGTTAGGTATCTGTTTTATTTTGTACTGCCACAATTGTACCATTAGTAAATATTTAATGGTGAAGGTGAAAACACTTTGTAACATAATAGTTAAAAATAACATTTGAACATTTTGATTTTTTCTTCATTTTTTTTTTAATTTATGCTTCATACAATTACACACTTTTCTTAGTGCCTCACTGAGGTAAATGTATATGTATATTATAAATTAATTATTATAATTATATTATGACTTAATATAGGTATATATAATATACTACCACTTATTTAATGTCTTATATATTATATTATTATTATTTAAATTATTAGTAATATTATAATTGCATATTTATTGGGCGTTACTGTGTTATGACTTATGACTTATGTATATGCATGTGTGTATGGATATAGTGCTTTGTGTACCTACTGTCCAGTCTTGTTCAGTATTCAAATACTTTTTGACCAATGTATTTTAAATACTTAAAAGTACTTTTTATTTGTATTTTAAATACTTTTTTTATTTTAAAAAGAATATTTAAAATCTATACAATAAGGTATAATAAGTAAGTGTGTTGAACATTTGTGTAAAATAATGACATTAATAGGAAGGCTCCCAGCAGTGCCACCTGACCAGTAATTAGGTTTTTTTTTTTAATAGTTTTACGTTAGTTAATCATTTATTTCTTTATTTTTTTTTATTTTTTTTAAGCATTGAGCAGGACTCTTGGCCATTTTCTTTTTAACCTTCTAGGAATGAGTGAGGAAGTGGATAGATTTTTAATTAGTGAATTTGAATGAGCTCGAAGTTTTGAGTGGAATTTTATGTAATGAGATTTGGCTAAGTCGTTGAGGGTTGGAATATTAAGGTCTTTGTGGAGGTTTTTGTTGGTTACATATACCAAGGGGCTGAGGTTATTAAGCGTAGGCATATGGATTGGAATGCTTGCAAGGTTTTTGTATTTGATGGCTTTGCCATGGCCCCCATAGTTGGATGCCGTAAAGCCAAGCCGGACGAATTAACGATTTGTATATCTTGAGTTTGTTGGCTAGAGAAAGTTTCAATTTTAATAGGGGTCTCAGAAGATATTTTAAATACTTAAAAGTATTTTTTATTTGTATTTTTAGAATACTAAATACCTACTTTTATAATATAGAATAGGTATTATAATGTAAGCATATTATATGTGTGTATTACTGTATTATATACATATATGATTACGGAAATTAATTAGTAAATTTAGTTCAATACCTATAGCTGCCTACATAGGTACACCAATAGAAGGTATATAATAGGTATTGATAAATTGATGGAGTGACACTAACCAACACAGTGTATTTTTATTAGAAATATTTAGAATATGCTCTAAATGTAGCTACCTACTATAGTGTGAAGGTAAATAGTATATATATATATATATGTTTAAGAGTTTATGGAATTTAGTTAGGATAACTAGCTTTTATAGGCACACCATAAGTTTATTGTATTGGTTTAAAAGTACATAGGTGTACTTTATCCGGAGTGACGTATTTAGACATACCCGTGGAAAAATAGATTTTTCCGAGGGAAATAATTGGGTACAAATTCTGAAAATGGTTTTACAATACGGTACAAAATATAGTACAATTAATGTAAAAAATTTTTTTTAATAATATGCATTATTCAGTTATGGTGGTGCTGGGGTAACGTTACCCTGGCACCCCATCTGGAAAATTGATTTTTCCTAGGGGAAGTATTTAGGTACAAATTCTGAAAATAGTGGTACTAATCGGTACAAATTATAGTACAATTAATGGAAAAAAATTTTTTTAATAATATGCATTATTCAGTTATGGTGGTGCTGGGGTAACGTTACCCTGGCACCCCATCTGGAAAATTGATTTTTCCTAGGGGAAGTATTTAGGTACAAATTCTGAAAATGGTGGTTCTAATCGGTAAAAACTATACTACGATTGATAGAAAAAAAAAAAAAGTGTTTATAAAATGCATTATTCAGTTATGGTGGTGCTTGGGTAACGTTACCCTGGAACCCCAGCAGAAAATTTGACTTTTCTTTTGGAAATATTTAGGTACAAATTCTTAAATTGTTGGTACAAATTGGTACAAATTATAGTACAATTAATAGTTAAAAAAAAAAATAAAAAATTCGAACATTGGGATGCCAGGGTTACAAACCTATAAAAATTTTGTTTTTACAACTATAAGTTTAGCTATACTAGGAACCTACTAGTACTACACATACACACAACACACCTACGTTTTACTTAAATTTTATTATTTATTTCGTAATATATAATATATGAGGATATATTATAACCACATATAGTCACATGCAAAGGTGGATATTAACTAAAAAAAAAGTTAATTTTTATTTAACTAATTATATTGACTAGTTAGTTAATTTTCTAATCAACTTAGAACTTAACTAGTTTAGCTTTCGCCAGTTTATTTGAAAATAATCCTCATCAAGTACCTATTAAATATTTTTGAAATTTTTAATTTTTATGATCTTATACCTACGTAAATATAAATACTAAAATAAAAATTAAAAATAATCAAATACTATAACCATACAAACATTTCTGTAATTTTTCTGGCTTAAATAATTTTTGTAAATAGATATATAACATAATATTATAATATCATATGACCTTCCAATTTCTATTTGATATAATAAGTTTAATATTTGTAAAATTAAGTGTAGCAATTATTAAATATTTAAAATTATGTAAAGTAAAATAGATATAGACACTGTAAGAATGAAAGTTCAACAAAATTGTTTATTAGAAGTTAGAACAATTTGGGAAATTAGAAAGAATGCAATCACTCTTTTTGTGATCCACATACTAATTAAAAAAAGTATATTAACTGTTAGTTTCTGAGAGGAGCAAGGAAGCTATAGTTGTTTTTCAATGGTGTTTATTTTTCTTCCTTTTTTTTATTTATCCTGTATACAAAATTTCTACCAGAAGGAGTGCTTCGATTTCAACATAAGTCCCTTATCTTTTAGGAAATTGGATGAAGATAGTACGTTAGAGAGGTCATTTTTCGATTTTATCAATGGTTATTTAATGCCACTGGAAAAACCACCGAAAAATTACAAAAAACCTCTTAAAATGGGACTTTAATTTCTAACGATTTGTTTGTCACCGTAGGAACGAATAAAAAATTATAATATTAATTCAACTTAAAGGCAATAGTGAATAATAAAAATTCAAAAAATCCAGACTGATAAACCGTGACGCTGTCCCCAGTAATGGCAGTTTGAATTCAAACAGCCTTTACGCGGAAGCCGCGCTGTGGCTTCTCAAACAAACCGCCGATCGACGACGGACGACGCCGCCGGCGCGCGACACCCGCGCCAGGAACCGTCGGCAGGCCGTTCGGTGAACCGGCTTGTCCCAGTCGCAGGTCGCTTGTTCTCAGCGACCAGGAATACACGTACACCACGCATGTTCCCGCGAGTTCCGTTGACAACACACCGCAACCGACAGACAACCAGATGCCGTGTTACTCATCACTTGAATTATTATACATCAATTGAACTGCACCAGTGTTTTTTTTTATTTTTTTTCCCCCCTCAACCCACATCATCCACGCGGCACCCCACGGGACCGCATCGACTGGCTCCCCACACAGGAATCACCGGTGTTCGAACACGGACTCGTTTTCGCGCCATCCTAGTTTCGGCATATTATGTCCCCAAAGCTGCGCCTCGGATGCCGAAGCTCACGAGGTGGCTTACCCCCTCCTCGGCCGTCCAGCTCCGGGCCGTTCGCCGGCGTAGGCTGTGCCGCCTCCTAGGTCATGTGTCTTTTCCAGGCGGTCGAGCCCGACGCATCGTTGCGTTCGCTCGCCGCGTTTCACTGGGTTTTGGCGACCAAACCACATGTAAGATGTACCTACAACCGATGCGTTTCTGTTTTAAGTCATAGCGTTGTTAAACCTCGTGGTTTTGTGTCACCGTTATACCTTTGCGTGCCGCCGCTGGCTTGTTGTCGTTTATTGCGTGCCGCCGCTTATATCTTTGCGTGCCGCCACTGGCTTGGTGCGGTTCATTTCGTGCCGCCGCTTATATCTTTGCGTGCCGCCGCTGGCTTGTTGCCGTTCCTTGTGTGCCGCCGATGACTATTGTTGCCCATCCATCAACATACATCAAGTGGACCGATCACCGACGGCGGACCGACGTTGTAATTGATTTAAGTATATTGTTATGTTTTGGGGCGCCCTGTCTGTTAGTATTTTATAATATCTTGTTTTATGTACCTACCTAAGTTGTTGTTACTATAATAATTATGCGCCTAGTGCATTTGTACTCGCATTTGGAGTTTATCTATTATTTATCATTATTTATACTTGGGTAACCTTTTCACGTCTTAATACACCGCAAGTCGTTGCCGCAAACCGCGATAGAAAAGTAGGTGCGGCGCGGAGAACAATCAACCGGTAAGTGAAAATGTTCTTTTCCCCTTAACTTACCCCATACCATCACCACCATATACCCCGCGTTGCGCGTTTGGTAAAAGTCCCAGACGCGATCCGACAGAAACGCGGTTCGCAGGCGACAACGGAAAAACCGGCGTTACGTAACATAATATTACAATATAACCATAAAGGACGTAACGACCGGCCCGCCGCCCGATTTATGGACGCGCCGATTACACCGCGCGCGGCGCTCCGGCCTCCGAGTACACACGACGTAGGTAGGTAGGAACGCAAGAGCGCGGAGGGTCACACCACCACCGCCCAGCACCACCACTCGCCAATCGTCATCACGCAATTACCCGGGACAAAAGTACCACGTAATCGGACAGCCGCCGCCGCCGCTGCTCGAAGCGACAGCCGCCACCTTCCTTGATCGCAGTAGTGCACCGGATAACGCACACACACACACACACACACACACACACACACACGCATCCGCGAAAACACTCTGTGAAGACCGGTTAGCGGTTACTGTGTGATCGCCCGGCAAGCACAACAACAAAACAACAACAACAACAACAACCCACTGACCTACATTCCGTACGCAAATAAACACCGATAAGCGGTCAACACGGCTGATCGAAGGAACGCGACATCCGTTCCACCGACAACAGCCACACATATTTATCGATATCGTCTTATCGAGTATTTGGTATGGCCATAAAATTACCCGTACACCTATTTAAAGATTAAGATATGTTCGTAATGTGTAGATTCAAGATTGTTCGTCAGTCCGCCCGCATTTGTCGATCGCAATAATTGTCGTTCAATAATTTTTCTACGCGTTTATTTTATTCTATATTTTAATTATGCCAAAAGTTAAACAAAATCACAATGCCAAGTTGAAAAAGTATGTTTCAGAATTCGGTGAAAATATTTTTTCAACCGACGGATTAATTTTATATTGTAAAATTTGTGACGTCAAAGTGTCAAGTGAGAAAAAATTCCATAAAATTAAAATGGTTTTTAACTAATTCTTAGGACAAACGTGGTTAAAGAAAAAGGTACCTAATCTATTTATACAAAATAGCATAAACTTAATGTAGTTTAGTATTCATGCTCATTTTTAATTTGTATTTGTCTCAAAATGTGTGCATTTAAAAGTGTTTAAAAAATGTTCACTATTTTATTTTGTAGTATATTTTTGAATTTGCCTTTTTATATGAATTAAATGCCTTTTTTGCCTTTTTTACATTTTAAATGCTTTTTTTATTGATTATATTGCCTTCAAATCCGAACCCTATTAATTACAATGATTGATAATTTTAGAGATTTTGATAAATTTTGTCAAAATTCGATCTTTAAATGCTTATAAAAAAAAACTGTGCCTATGTATTTTTAATATTTTTCAACTGATATTGTAACAATATATTAGGAGCCTTGTATTACATTTTTACACATTTTGGCCCAACAGATATAACTTTATTGATATTTATAGAAAAAAAAACTAAAATAATTGAAAACTGACAATGTCCGTTAACAGCTCAAATAAAGTCAAAATATTTTCAAAATTGTATGGTGTATAGGAAAATGCTAATTTAAGCATTCAGTGAAATTTTCATGTATCTATAGTTATTCGTTTTTGAATTACAACAAAATAAGGAAATCGCTACATGAGAAATCGGGTGAATATCCAATGTTGTAAAAATTTGAATTTCAAAGGCTCATAAAAATTTAATTTGACTTTCTTATGGACATTTATTTTTGATAATGGTAGACAAACTTATAATTAATCTTGTATTACATTTTCAAATCTTAGATTTAAAAAGAAAAATTTTTACGAATTCTTAACTCAAAATAATTTGCTAATTTTCGTGATTTTTCAATATTTTTACAATTTTTGAACTATAAATGCTTATAAAAAAAAATTGTAACTAAGGATTTTTAATTTTTTTCATCTGCCTTTGAAACAATGTACTAGGAGCCTTCTATTAAATTTTCAAGCTTTCGCAACCAACAAATAAAATTTTATTGATATTCTTAGAAAAAAATCTAAAAAAAAAATGGAAAATGTAAATGTCCCTAAACAGTTCAAAATAAATCAAAATATTTTGAAAATGTTATCGTGTATGGTGTATATAAAATTCAAATATAAACAACCAGTGAAAATTTCATGTATATACGTTCATTTCTTTTAGAGTTACACCAAAAATCAAAATCGATAGACTTTATGAATC
>CARXXK010001911.1:0-10927 GCA_949089665.1 Macrosiphum euphorbiae | reverse complement strand
CTATGAAAAAATATTTTAGGAAATATTGCGTTTCAATTTCTATGAAAAAATATTTTAATAATTATTGCGTTTCACGATTTGCAAAATAATTTAAGGAATTTTGCATTTAAAATGAAAGTGTACCATAGTGACCCCTATACTACTCCTATGTATACTTTATTTTAAAATTAATAAATTAACCTATTATAACCTATTGTGTAATATGTTAGGGGATGTGTATATATAAATGCTAATAACTAAGGCATGTACTGTCGTTGTCAGATAGCTTGGCACACAGAAGAGAATCATTAATTATAAATAAAAATCATCAATTATAAATAATATTGAGCAATTCGGTTAAATAATATCTGTTTTAAATATTTTATAATGATTGTTGATTTATTGAGTAAATAACATTGAATATAATGAACTACCGGTTAGCAGTGTTTATGCTAACATACAAAGTTATCTGGCAACTTACAGAATATTTAATAAGGTATACCAAATTTTAATTATTAATATCCTGCCATATAATACAACACATACTTGCTTTTAAATGATATAATATAATATGAATAGAGGAATAATGCTATTACTGGATTCTGTAGTGGTATAAAACGAACATCTTGTAAGTTATGCTAGAAAAGTCACCTAAATAGTTATGTACTTTATAACTATACATTAAAAATAGTAAACATGTTACCTATATAAGGTAATAAAAGTATAGATAAACACATCAAAACCATATAGTCCAACTAATTAGAGGTATAACTATCGACTATCGAGTGTCGATTAATTAACAGTTAATAGGTAGGCACTTTACTTTTTAGTAAATTAATGTGATATTGTGATTAATAAATTTATTTTGTGTTATCAGTATTCAATATTATCACAATAAATGATAATGTACAGCAGCTGTTTTATTCGTTAATAACTTGTTGGTTGTTACCATAAAAATAATATTATATTTTCCCATATATTTAACAAATCCCGTAAAAAAACCGTCCTGAAAAGTACGGATCCTTCCCAATATTAATCCCAAAAAATACTATTCTGTAATAATATTTTCTAGGTATTTAACTAATCCCATAAAAAAACTGTCCTGAAAAGTACGGATCCTTCCCAATATTAATCCCAAAAAATACCATTTTGTAATAATATTTTCTAGACATAACACTTATCCCATTAGAAACTGTCCTGAGAAAATCTGTCCTGGAAAGTACGGATCCTTCCCAATATTAATCCAAAAAAATGTTGTCTCAATTTATATAATTCATTTAAAGGATACTTCCCACGACTTATCATTCATTCATCAAAGTTATTCCTTAATAAATTCTGTCCAAAATAGTACGGGTCCCGGTAATTATCATCCTGATTTTTACGCGGGCCCTTTTTAAATCTCCAACATTTGCAGAAAAGTGTTGCATACTAAGATTAAAGTTTACAAACTTCTTAAAATGTAGTTAAAATAATTTAATACAATTATTGTTTAGTCTATCTCACCCCTTATGGCCTATGCCAAAGCAGGCCAATAGCTTCAGCATGCAAACAACGGAATTTATGAATACATAATGCCATAATATAAATAAAATATATATATATTATGTACAATATTCGTCAAAACTCAAATTTGATCAATTTAATTTATTAATTAAAAGTTAAAACTCAAATTTAAATTTATTAATCATAAATGCTGATAATGATAAGAATCATGAACTATGATTATAGTTCATGATAAAAACATTTTTATTTACCTAACCTGGTTACTAGTTACTAGTGAGACGTTTTGATCAAAGGATGACAAATAGATTCCGAGACAACTAGATCCATGTTGTTACCATATGTACGGTTGGGATCTTGATGACCCGGGTCCTATTTGTTCATACACCAACAGTGTCATTTTAGTAACCGCTGAAATAAATAATAAGTTTAATTAATTTTCATTGCTACCACAATGAACAAAGGAATGTTTTTTTTATACCGTTAAATTCGTTTCATTTTTCGGTTTAATCACTAATGTGATAACCGGCGTATTTCGTTTAATAGATAAAGGAACGTAATAGTACGTCCGTAGTAGGGAAAAGGTGTTCACATTCATATCATACAATAATTAAACTGAGTAACATAATTTTTGGATACATTAAGTTATAACTAAAAGTTTAAAATATGATGCTAATATGTTCTAAAAAACCCTAAAATATTCTCTAAATATTCCTTAAACTTGTAAATATGTCGATAATATGATTTTTTATTTTTCTAAAATAGTCCAATAAAAACGATAAATAAATAAAATATATTTATTTGTATATTTTAAGATATTTTAATTATTTCCTACATTGACCGAGGAAATTAATATAATATAATATTATATTATATTACCTGTCCTTGCTCTCAACGTTCTTAATATTTTTGACTTTATAGTGGCTAATGGTCCAGTACTCGGAACTTTTATCGTCAGTTGGAGATTTAACATTTATCAAACTATCACCTTGTTTTACCGTAATAGTATTTATGATATCACTTTCAATTTTTTCATTTTTGAGCAAACTTTCAATGTTATCCAGATATCAAATATTTATCATGTTTGGTCTATGAGACCTGTGCCCCGTGGTGGAAAGATTAGCCGTTTAGTGATAGAATCACTAAATCGTTGCCTAGGGTGTACCGCGTAGAGGTTCTTTCCGTACACCCCAAAGGCACTACTCCAACATAGAAGATTTTACGTAACTCTAGGAAACAACAAAAGTAGATGGAGAAGACAAAAAAATGGTCTTCCACAAGGCAGTGTGCTGGCCCCAATCCTATTCAATATCTATACGAACGATCAACCGATCACTCCAGGCGCCAGGCACTTTATCTACGCCGATGACACAGCGATAGCAGTTCAAGATAACAACTTTGAAGGAGTAGAATCTAAATTAGAGGCCTCACTTAAAACTATGACAAAATATTACCAAAACATGAAACTGAAACCTAACCCGACGAAAACTCAAATATGTGCGTTCCATCTGAAGAACAAACTAGCGTCTAGAAAGCTGGACATCACCTGGGAAGGAGTTAAGTTAGAACACACAACCCATCCTAAATATTTAGGCGTTACCCTTGATAGATCACTCAATTTTAAAGAACACTGTGTTGCCTTGAAACGGAAAATATGCGCTAGAAACACTCTATTGCGAAAATTGGTTAGCTCAAAGTGGGGAGCTCAACCCGAAACAGTTAGAATCTCGGCACTAGCTCTATGTTTCTCGGTGGCTGAATATGCATGCCCGGTGTGGGGAAGATCAACACACACTAAACAAATTGATACTGCTTTAAATGAAACGGTTCGCATTATAACAGGGTGCTTAAAGCCAACACCAGTAGACAAATTATACCTTCTAGCAGGAATGTCGCGAAATGTCCCTACGGCGAAACGGCTCTCGGCCTCGAAACGGCTCTCGGTCATTATTCCATATTATGTTATTTTATTTTATTTTATGTATACCAGTTGATTTTTTGACTAATTGACTAATTGATATTATGTTTTGTTATTTATAGTTTAAATGTAAGGATGTTTACCTATATATTTAATTACCTGTAAAATGACCTGTCATAACCCCGACTCGTAATAAAAAATCAAATATTTTAAAACAAAAAAAAATAAAACATTTTTACTATACTGTAGGTAGGTAGATGTTTTTATTTTTACTTACTTTTCTACTCGTTGTTTTGGTCTTTTTCGATTTTACTTGTATTTTATTTTTACTGCGTGTGCTCTGTTTTTTCGCCAGTTTAACCTTGTTATTCATACTCTCATTATCATCATCGTTCTGAAATAAAATAAAATTTGGTAACTGAATATCCAGTAAAAAATATATATACGCTGTACTTATTTATTTACATCTTTAGGTATAATACCAAACCAGCATAATTCAGTATTATACAAAAAAATAAAATATTGTATTTAATCATCTCCAAAATATAACTAATAAATATAAATTATATAAAAAACATATTATTTTGTACTTACATCGCTTTCGATTATTGACTCTTAGTCAGCGCTATTTAATGAGCTAACAAATGACATTTAAAAAAATTAAATATAGCTTTAAACAGTAGTTAACTTGTAGCTAAAATATATTGAGAGGATTTACTTTCTGCCTCTGAAAGTGTGTTGCTATTGACTGATCAATTTATATTTTAGCGATTACATTGTTTATTATTTGAGACCAATAATAATAGTAATAGTAGTGGGCAGCTTCTGGGATAACAAGAATTCAGTAGGGCACCATCTTGATAGTCTGTTGTGTCATGTGTGTCAATATATGTTATATCACTACTCATATGAATAATTATTATAATGTACCATGTAGACTAGGGTGCCCATTATTTATATATGAACGATTTTTTTCTTCAAAATCCGAGGAGTGCCGGCCGGGAATTTTTTCCTATTGGTCTATAAATAAGATCTACAAAATTTGGGCTTTATAAAACGGGCATCAGGCACTTTTCCCGAAATTTCATGGAGAGGAAAAAAAAAAAAAAAAAAAAAAAGAAACCAGTGAATTCCCGAACATTTGTACCAACATAGAAAACAAAATTCCCTACAAATTATTATAATTAATTTATATATTTGGTGGAAATATTTATTTTTATTTATTTTTATATTCAAAAATTATCGAATAATTATGGGGCGGTTCAAATATTATTGTATAATTCTAAAAACCACTTTATTGCCAAATTCTGTTTTATTTTTTAAAGGAAAAAGTGCACATATTGGTAGGTACATAATTGCAAAACTAAATCAATTTTAGTTGATATACTACACCATAATAATACTACAGATTAAATGTTATGTACTATATCACATACCAACTTTTTGCAAACATTGAAATTATTCCTATTTTTATAGGGTATACACAATAAACTATTGTTATGTCTATTGGATATCTAATTTGTGACTGTAAGTGTGTATCATGGAAAAAATTAAGTTGTGTGGTGGAGATGTCACATGGAATGCTATGTACTAGCCCATATTTATGAGGGGGGCAACGGGGACATTTTGGCCAAATATTTAGGGGGGCAGCCGGTCACCGCTGTGGCTCTGTAGTCCAGTGTAATATTTTTTTGGAAAGAACTTGTACTATGATTTGTACCATAATTTGATGGAGTAATATTTTGGGGAAAAAAAATTATAATCATAATACCTATTATATTCTTTTTTGTAGATTTTTTTTACTGTGTATAATAATATACTATATTTTGTTATACCTTATACCTACATTTTAATAATAGTAATTAAAACATGACCAATTGACAGTTAAAGTGTATTAAGAAAAATCAAAAAAGTGGATCTATTTTTTGGTGGGGTTGGGGCTTAAAAATATGGTTACCCAGGGCGCAAAAATTGTAACATACTGTGTTTAAGTGGAGCAAATTATCAATTTAAAGTTAATATAAAAAAAATTACAAACTTAACTCAATTAAAAACAAGTTCGGTACAGGTTTGTTATAGCTACCCAGGTTTGTTATCCATACACAGCAATACATTTAGAGATTTAGATATATATGTATGATTATTAGATATAATTATGTATAATAATATATTTTAACATGTAAATTAATTTTACAAACATGGTTTAATAGTTGAATATATATTTACAAGCAAACAGTTATTATAATTATAATTGTTTGCACACATTCTTTAAGCCAGAGGTCGGCAAGTAATTTCTATTGGAGTCCTAAAGATTAAAATAATAAATCAATGAGGTCCAGTGTTAATCTTTGTCAAATCTTTATATTTAAAAAATATCAGTATTAAATTAAAAATAATTATCCAGTTGGTATTCCAATTAATTTATATTAAAAAATTACAATGCCTATTAGGTAAATAATAATAATAATAATAATAATAATAATTTAACGCTGTCTGTATATTTGGTATTTTCGCGATTCGGTTATTGTAATAAAACAGAACAGATTATTACCTACCTGAAAGAATATTTGCAATGAATTATGATACAATTATAATCTGAGTTTGATAAACGAAATGAAATATATATTTTCTATTAATAATTATAGTAAAATAATAAAATAATAATAATACATAGCATATACTTTTACAGCAAATAACACAGTTTAAGCTAATGCTTGAGTTCATAATATAGTTACAAAGTAATAAAAAATGTCTATAAATACTTGATTAATACTTAAATAATATTAATTATATATACATTGTATTTCGTAAAAATTCATACTAAATTAATCTTCTTCATTATAGAAAATTGTAAAATATGTTTATAATAAATAAGTGAATTGATTAATATTTATTACCATATTCCTACCAAGCGAAATTTTATGATTTAGGCAACTTTAATTACAATTGTAGTATTTATATATTTTTTTAAATTTGGTATTATAGTTATGCTTACAAGTTTATGGTTTTGAATTATAGTCAAATATGATGCAGTTTATACAAAACATTTTGAAAATATTATAAAATTTATAAATTCAAACTCATCTTTAAATAGTACTCCATCATCACCGATAAGAGGTTATCCTCAGTGGTGAGATGGGCCATTTAACTAGGTATGTAATTAATATTCAATTTTTGGCCAATAAATATTATTATTAATAAGTTGGTAAATACGTTTGATGCTTAAAACTTAATAGTAAAATACATTTAGTGAAAATCTTATCAAAATCTAAGATATTTAATTCTTTAATAATAAATTTAGTACCTACAAGTAAGAATAGGAACTTTTAAAATAAATTTAATAAATTTATTTATAGTGGATTTTAATTTGTTCAAGTGGATTTCATAAGCACCACCTCATAGGTATATCAATACCAAATACAATTATTGATTGAATGAAGAAAACATAAATAATTCTAAGTTGTTGTTTATCAAGAATAAACCTTAGGCCTTTAAAAACATAAAAGAATTTACGACCTAAATTTATGATATAGTTTATATGTATGCTCTATTTTAATTGGGACTTAATATATATTCCTAGATATTTGATAGAATAGACACCTTCAATATTATTAGAAAAACAGATTATTCAAAATATTATTAAAACTAGAAGTATTACTTCCAACTATATTAATAAAACTATTAATTTAAATTATATCTTTTAAATAAATTGTGTTTGAAATTTAGGTACTGGTCTAGTTGACCCGCCAGGAAGGCAATTCCCCCGCCACTCAAGTTTAGTTGACGCTCTCCACTTACCTACATCTCTCGCATTTTTGATGTTATAAAATGTATAATATACTGATATACTGCAGAGTGCGGATAAAAAAGGTACGAAATCATATACGTTAGGTATTTGTGTGAAATTCTCTAATGAGATATTTTAAGAATTATGTTTGGTAAAATCCGTGTAGTAAAATGAATTATATAAGATAGGTATCAGAGCAGGTGCCGTATATAATATTATGAAGTATTACCATATTTTTTATATATTTTTATTTTGATCGCTTGAATTGTTCATAATTGTATAATTTTTAATAAATGTATAATATTGTATAAATTATGAATTATTGGTTATCAAAAATACAAATGTAAGTGGCGGGCGTCAACTAAACTTGAGTGGGGGGGGGGGAATTGCCTTCCTGGCGGAGGTCAACTAGACCAGCACCGAAATTTAGAAAATTTATGTCTGTATAATGTATTACAATGGTTAACATTTTGTCAATAAATTCTATCCATAATATGTTTTTGTTAAAAAATAAGTAAATAAAACACCAATAACAGTTAAATATACAAAAATTAACAGTAAGGATAAAAATTAATTGGCTGAAAATAAAAACTTGTGATTGTCCAAAGAAGATGTATGAGCTGAATCATAGTTGAAAAGTCAATGTTAGTTCCAAGATATTCTTAATATTCTTTACCTTGTTTATCCAAAACTAAGCTCTTATTTGTTGACTATAACAAACAAAAAAACAAACTAATTAATATAAGATTTGTGAATAATATATTATAAGTGTAACATAAGTACATCACTTTAACCATTGAAGTGTTATGTAAGTAACTTAAATGATGAATATAATAAATAAAAAGCAGTATCAAAAACTTATTCAGATAGGCTCGAGTAAGAAAAACTCTTGTTAACTAATGTCATTCTAAAAATCATTATATATAATAGAATATGTTATATTTGCCATTTGGTGCACAATATTATAATAATTCTTTGAAGTTAAGCATACAGGCTACAATCGACTAAACATTACAACAAAGTACTTAGGTATGTGAAATATAACTTAAGCTTAATTTTGTTAAAAAAATTACTTTTATTCAAATAAAATTACAATATCATAATATTAATATTAACCATCTAACATTACCTTAAATAATTATATAATGATGAATTGGAGCAGCACTGCATTTTTCCAAATAGGTTATCTCCTCGAGGCTCAGGCACATTCCTACATCACTCACTATTGTTCCCTCTTGACTAGAACTAAAACACTAAATTAATTAATACTACAAAGTACAGAGAGATAAATATCACTACAAAGCTTACTTGATATGTTATGAATCATGAAGATTTGAATGTTTGATTATTGTTGGTGGTAGTAGTCTTTCATCAATGGACTTGCCCCTTCATTAGGTAATTCATTATTGTCAATATTATACCTATAGTAATAGGTGTTTGAGACTGGAGTCATTGGGGTACTTTCCTTCCATTTTTCATGAGGCAGCTACCTCGTAAACAGCTTTTCACGCTTCCACAAAATATAGGGATTATAGGGATTATAGGGATTTTAACGGTATACAGAACTTACATGATTTGAGTAATGATGGTTTGAATGTGATTGTTGCTCGTAGATAGCATATGTTTAACTTGGTTCTCGCAATAGTTTTAATTCTTTGTCGAATAAATTGTACCTACAAGTAATTACACTGTAGTTTAAAATAAAATACTAAATAATACACAAGCAGGTTAGTAAAAACTATGTACGACTTACGGAAGTCACATGAAAGGTGAACTGTTTAGATTTGTAATTTGTATACTGCACAAGGACAGGTAGTGAACATATTAATTAATTATATAAAACCTACTTAAAATAGTAAAAAGTAATTATTACATTTTAAATTTTATAAATTCAATAAAAATTAAAAACTGAGTTCAAATATTAACGTACAATAATATTATTGATATAAGATACGAACATAACCTCAATATTGTTGTCATTTGAAACGGTAACCATATAAAACCTGAACCGTGGTTATAGTGATTAATGATCCGTTATCATAACTTATAATCTATGATTTTTGATAAAGCGTGTTTTGTAGGATTTTTTTGATTTTTTAATGGTTTTTTGAAGCTATCTATTTAACTTCAAAAAAATTCGTTAAGCCGATCATTTAAATGGAATCTCCATAAAATTCCCTATCGATAAACATACGGTTTGACCATTTATCGTTCTCCTATCTGGGATTAATCTCATCCACAAATAGACGACCACAATAGTTCTGAAAAGAGTAGATACTTATTTTGTATATTCAAATAATATACTAATACTACAATACTATTTTATAGAATATACATCACCTATCATTTACTTATTGACTATACCTATTGTCCTATTAGTAGATTTTGAGACATGTCATATTATAGTATTATACATGCACAACAAATTGCATTTAATTTTAATCATTTTCGAGATGTTGATGATTGAAATCCTAAGTTCATCAGTTAATAATTATACATATAAACAATTGTTCATATTTAAACCTCTAATAGATTTATTATGGATGTGATTATAAGAATAGGTAACTACTTAAACAAGTTACTTAGTAAAGTAGTAAGCTACTGGCACAGAATGTTCTATAAATATGTACCTACCTGTAATTGTTTTTAAAGTTCAACAAATCATTAGTTATAGATGACGTTCAAATAAGATAATATTATATTTTTATGTTCCCAAACATTTCGGTTCAGGCCCTTCTAAAACGTACTGCCGGAGCCGGGGGTCCTCGAACACCCCCCCTAGGTGTATTTTTGAAAAGATTTAGTTTTTGTATGACGTTTCTGAAACTCGAGATTTGTATAGTTTGGAGGTCGGTGACCAAATTCGGCATCTTGTGTCGAGACCATAGGAGCCGTTTTTCTCCGTCTTTTGGGGCTTCGAAAATTCAAAATTTGCGTTTTTCGGAGTTTTCGTTGCTGACACTTAGATTTTGGGCGTTTTGAGCCGTTTTGTAGTCGGTCTTTATGGAGCACTTTACGCCTGAAAGATTGGCACCGAGATCGAGGTGATCCGACTTTTGGTTCGGGAGTTATGATTTTTAAAGTGTTTTTTGTACTTAGAAAATTACGTATTTACGTGTTTTTTAAATTTTTTTTTTTTGATCACTACAAAATTCTAGAACCTGATCATTCGGCGTACGAGGATTCAAAAAACCTCTATGGTCAAAATACTTACGACCATTATTTCGCCCGAAATCGTAGTAGCAAAAAGTTAGAAAACAAATTATGCTATTTTTCGTATTATCAAGGCGTCTCCTTGTGGTATACGTCTGTGTAACGTATCAAGTAATAATTATTTTGAACTTTTTTTCACACTTATTTTAGTAGGCGTGTAGCTCATTATTAATTAATGTAAATCGATAGGTATATAAGAATTTGAGTTAACAACACAAAATTGGATGTATATTTTGAACTACTAGCTCCTTCAAAATAAGTCGTATCGTTATGAAACCTTCGAGGATTACATTAGACAACCCTCGAGATCAAATTTATTGTCTCAAAAAAGCCGCGACTCGATTTTAAGTTTGAGAAATTGGCAAAAGAAAATTTCCCGCCAATTTTATTTTTGAAAAAATCAAATTTTGAACTCAACACTCACCCCCTTAATATTTGAGTTTCAATACTTTTAAAAAGTGGGAACTGGTCTAGAGACGCTTCTGCTTCGATCCTCGAAGGTTTCATAACGATACGACTTATATTGAATG
>CARXXK010001910.1:0-10925 GCA_949089665.1 Macrosiphum euphorbiae | reverse complement strand
TTTCGGGATGGGGTCACCGGGAGGCATTTAAAATGGCGTTTGACACCTATAAAGTAATTCTATTCAAACGTCTTCCAAGTATAAAAATCAAGGGCATTAATTATTGTTTACTTTGAAACGGCCACTATAAGTATAAATTTCTTCCCTTACCTATCATATTATATTAAACGTGCGAAACGACAAGAAATATGTTAAAAAAATAATAGAAACCTTTTAAATTAACTTTTTTGTTAGCATCGTGGGGTAGACATTTTTAAAAGAAGTTGTTCAAACCAAAGATAATTTCGATAAGGTCATAAGGAAAATATTATATTAGTACCTAACCTATTTAGGTATAACGATATATACTGCATTATTACTTGTGAGATACATTTAGGTAATAATATGCATGCGAGTCGCGTGAGTGCAGTACGGTATTGTATGGTAATCATAACACAATAACCATACACCTAATATTCGGTTACCAACATAGGTAAAAGCCGAACAACCGCACGAGAGAGTCCTTGGGACGATAAAATAATAAATACCTATTAGCTATTGTCGTCGGCGCGGCTCCAAAAACCGAATCAAAATGAAAAAAAAAAAATGTTTAAAAACGCCGTAATGTCTCATAATATTTTAATATTACATTGCTGCCGGGCAGAAACAATCAAATCTATCGTTTCGCCGAGTCAGCAGGCCACCGTCAGGGTCACGAGTTGTGTTGAAGTAAAAGTATTTTACACGTTGTTTCCGGAGGAGCGCCTAAACTTTTTAAACTTTAAAGTATAAGTAAGTACCCACAATAAAAATATATACTTACGTGCATAGGTACTACACACGCATTAATGAAACGATAATCGTTACCCGACGCGTGTCCGTGTATATTTATAGTTATTGCTCCGTCGACGCCGACAGTGCATTTTACAAAGAAACATAATAATATTAAACTATAAATTTATATTTAAGCACCTATAGAGGGTACCAATATGCGCATTATGCAATGGTGATAGTGGTGAAATTTGTGGGGTATAAGCGCGTGTGCATTTTCTACCGTATTTTTTTTAATTACATTATATTGACTGCTTTATTAATACAGTTTATAAAAAAAATCAGTCCCTCTAGCAGATATATTTTATGGTAAGTGTCGAGTGTACCTCTTCATTGAGTAAGTAATTTTAATGGAGGTGGTAAATTTGAATTCATTAATAAATCACATTAATTCATAATATACACGAAAAACGATTCTGAGCTGCAGAGACGGCCTATATTTCTAATTATATTTTAAGTACCTACTTATAATAATATAATAATACTATAGTTGTTATTAACTAATACCCCAATATCGATGTACCGTAGAAAGGTGTAAATATATTCACAGTAAAATAGCTTAAAACTAAATATTTTTAGATTTTAATTGTGTTTAGTAAATAATATTATTGAAAAGTTTAAATTACCTAAAAATAATATTTATTCAAACAAAATAACTAAAATCGTAATTTTTGTCAATATTTCAACTTGTTATGTCTATTTGAAGTATTTTTACTGTTCGAAATTGATAAAAAAAAAAATGATATTATAAGCTAGGACTTAATATGGAATCATAAAGAATAGAAAAGGGGATTGTTTGAAAAATTGTGAGAAATGTTCTAACGAGTCAATGATGAGGACATGAGGTTATGCTGGACAGATAATTCGTCATATTTCTTCACTATTCGTGAGACTATATGACTATATAGTAACCACAACAGATGGACAAGGTTTTTCTCCTTGTTCTCGTAAATAAAAATCCCTGTCAAAAATCAAGATATGCATGTTTAAAGAAATAAAAATGTTGTGTAATTGCTGTTGTCGTAACTTTCAACCTTGTGAAAATAAATAATAATAATTATCAGTTCATGCTTTAAATGTAAATAGCTTTCATCATTTAATACTATTTTTACTCGAAAGAGCGTTTAATAGAGATTCAAAATATCTACTACCCAAGTGCGGCACGTGGGGGACTTGAGCTTCAGAAAAATAAATGTGTATACATACATTCCGATTTCTCCGATTTACGGGCGAAGCGGATGCGCGCTGTACTTAGGAGCCCGCTTTGGCATGAACACTAAAAATTATGTTTTCAGAACTATTTTTACTCGAAAGAGCGTTTAATAGAGATTCAAAATATCTACTACCCAAGTGCGGCACGTGGGGGACTTGAGCTCCAAAAAAAAATACGATTTCTAAATTATACATTGTCTACGATACTACCAGATTTCAGCTGCGCGCTGTACTTAGGAACACTTTTTTGGCATGAACACTAAAAATTATGTTTTCCCAACTATTTTTACTCGAAATAGCGTCTAATAGAGATTCAAAATATCTACTACCCAAGTGCGGCACGTGGGGGACTTGAGCTTCAGAAAAATAAATGTGTATACATACAATCCGATTTCTCCGATTTACGGGCGAAACGGATGAGCGCTGTACTTAGGAGCACTTTTTTGGCATGAACACTAAAAATTATGTTTTCTGAACTATTTTTACTCGAAATAGCGTCTAATAGAGATTCAAAATATCTACTACCCAAGTGCGGCACGTGGGGGACTTGAGCTCCAAAAAAAAATACGATTTCTAAATTATACATTGTCTACGATACTACCAGATTTCAGATGCGCGCTGTACTTAGGAACACTTTTTTGGCATGAACACTAAAAATTATGTTTTCCAAACCATTTTTAATCGAAAGGGCAACCGACGTAGATTCTAAATTTGTATTTTTTGGAGGGGGCAATCGGTGGACTTGGGCTCTAGAAAAATAAAACTTTACTTTATTAGTAGTCTGTGTCGTTGTACATCTTGATAATTTATTAGAAAATTCAACCTTATATTGGATTATACATTAATCATATTATACAATTAAAAAATTTAAAGTACCTACGCAAGAGTTAATAACACGGCATTATTCAATGAAAAGCAAATAACGATATTTTTTTCTATATATTATGCAGTTATATACCTGTTTAAATATAAACTGAATGATGACTAAGTAGTTGGTTCTCTACCCATTTCTGGTTATTATGCTAAAATTTATATTTAATGGTAAAATAATTTAACAGATACAAATATTAAATATTCTATAAGACTATAACTTTATACATTTATTCATTGTAATTTAAAATATCAATTAAATTATGTATATTGAATTATAGAAAAATATTAAAATACATAAATAGCATTACAAAATGAAATTTATCCATTTTATATAAACAAACATATTTTAGTCTTTAATAGTTTAATTATTAGTTTACATTTTAATACTAACTAATCCTTAAGTTTATATTTACAATATGGGATTAGAACTTTTACACAGTCCAATAAATATGTATGCTGTATATCTATTTAATTTCTAAATTAGAAACAATATTTAATTACAAAACGTGTATTCCTTATTTTTAACATCAAATAACAACTATTAACATTAAAAATAAAACAAAACAATTATAATTTAAGACTTATGTGTGTGTATCACCTCTAAATAAACATACAGATTTTAGTTATAAGTTTATGTAGGCATATATAATTATAATACAATTAATCTCAATTGGCATAGTAGCCAGTTGGTACATAATAATAATAATATAATATAGGCTATTGCTGATATCATACAACTACGAAATATAATTATAAATATAAATAAGTATACATATATTTGTTTTTCTTATGCATTATATTACAAATTTGTTTTGACATTAGAAAGAGTAAAACTGGAAACCATGTAGGTTTAATAATAATTATTATAAAATACTCAAAATGTAATACGTTATTTTATAATTGTTATAATATAATGTATAATGCAATATATAATGTATGTATATAATATAATTGTATTGTGGAGAACGTGAGCGAGGTTTTCCCTCATGTATTCAAAAAATAATTAAAAAAGGTTTAATTAAAAAAAAATTTTGACTAAATAATTGAAAAAATATTATTAAAAAAAAAAAATTATAAAAAAATATTAGAAATTACAACATAGGTATAAAAAATTCAGCAATTCCTGGAAAAAAGAAACAAATAGATTAAAATCATAGGTTTAGAACTTTATTTTTATCCATCCTTAACTAAAATTATATTTAAATATTTTTTTACGCCATCACACCTATTTTGAACCCTAAAATGTCAGGTTTTGCACAGACAAAAAGTTTTATCGGAACTCGTAAGTCATTAGTCGCGATCTTACGAGTATCACTACGCCGACTTGGTAATCGCGTTATTGGTTTGACGCCTTATCGATTGTAATATTTTATCTATGTTTGGTATGTTTTAGCCTTTTAGATATTGATTTGGGAACGTTTAGTACCTACTGCAGTTGCGAATTTGTAAACGTATCGCTATGTAAGCCAGTGTATGTGTTAGTGTTTGGTTTTTAATTTTAATTCAATTTCATAAGTGAAAATGTAAAGTGCCTGCCTAATATCTGAAATTGTTGACGACATATTAAGAGCTTATAGTATAAGTTTCATAGCATATTTTTGAGAAAAATGTATTTAATGATTACTACATAATATAAATTAGAATAAAGTCAATAAACTGTAAGTACATAAATTCAAAGTAAATTATAGAAATACATTCCGTATTTTTAATACATTATTTTTGTATTTTAATGATGGAATATGTAGTATCAAGTATATACCAATATGTATAATATATTAATACCTTAGTCGTTTTTTTTAACATTAAAGTAATTTTACCTATTATCTCGTTGGTTATTAGCTAGGTAGTTATGAATGTATGCAATATAAAAAACGTGAAAATACCTATAGGCTATAATTTGCTTTTATAGTTGAATTAATAAAAGCTCACTAGTTTACCCAAATATTTCAAAAACTACATAACAGTGTTGGAAAATACGTGGAAAATCAATTTAGGATAACAGGATGTGTAAAATAGAGATAATAATTCGTTTAGCACCATAATTGATACAGCTTTATTTTTCGAAACGTATAACACATTAACCTATGATATATTATAAACGTCGACAATTTTTTTTGGGGTAGGGGGTGTGGTGGTTAGATTTTAAATACACTAAATACAGTATGGTTAAGTAAGCGGCTTTTTAAACAAAAAAAAAACAAATTTTAAACATGTTAAGAAACGTTTGAAACGCTATTTTAACGCTATTTCAACAAAAATTTACTAAACGTATTGCTTTAAACATACGTTTTTTGCTGATACTTAAAATATGTATTTCAATCGTTTAAAACAAAATAAATAAGTTTTTTTTTATATTGAAACGTGTTTTCAACATAACAACCCTTTACCCTGGGTGAATCATGCGTAGGTAGCGTAAACTATTTATATTACCATTGCGGATTACGAAGTGTTCATTGAAGTTTACATAATGTAAAATAAATATTAATTTTAAATCATTTGTCCAGGTACTTACACTTTTTAGGACAATACTGCCGTGTATGGCCAAATTTTTTGCAATTATGACACATAATGGTTTGACGTCCATGTGCCCATTCACGTGCCCGTCCACGAGTATAATTTGCATTGCTCCACGAAGGTCCTGGCGTGGGTTGCGTGGGTGGACTTGCACTCTGTGTGGCCATTTGTACTATATTGTAATAATAATATAACATTTTTATTTTTATTTTTTAGCTAAATGTTATTACCTATACAATTAAGGACCATTCTTACAATGCCCAGTTAAGTGTCAGTCAACGAAAACCGGCTGATAACAAATTTTTTAACGGCAGAATTCCGCTGGTTCAGTGTCCGTTAACTTTAACCGGATATTGTAAGAACGGCCCTAAGTTTCTAAAATATTATACTGTTGAAACTAACCGACTGATACAATTGATGAGACAGTGTGCCCCAATGCAATTAACGCGTTCGAATAAATGTCCGTGGGTTCACCATATCGGCCGTGTTTATCATATCGGCCGTGTTCACGTAATCGGCCACGTCCACCACGTCCACCACGACCACCACGACCATGGTACTCACCGCCACGCCCACGTACAATACTGACTTGGCTACGGCCAGGCGTAGACGACATGGGCGAGGGCCGGTGATGTGCCCTGCATCGAGGCCATTTTCCGGTTGTCATTGACCTTCGAAAGTTTATAAATTAGTGAAAATTAATACCAAACATCATAGAATAATAAAAAGTCATTCGATGAATAATTAACTTACAGATTTGGATCACAAATGACGATTTGGAAGTTTTGTGCATTGTCAGCCAGCTTGGACCTAACCAATGCACAAAACCCCGTATAATACTCCATTTCTGACTTTGGAAATACTCAAATCGACGAACGGAGCCCCAATGTTAATGTTTCGTCGATTTGGGTTTCCAAAGTCCTAAAATAACTGTCGTCTTCACCTTTCAACCATATTACGAAATTGTTGGTTGCTGCAAATGTGGCCATAACTTGGCCCTTTCTTAGGGAAGCCCAAACTCCGTTGGAAATTAATCTGTATTAAAAAATTGTAACAAACATTTTAGTTGCATGTAGACCAGTAGGTATAGACGGAATTTAAAAATTGAAATTAAAAATAACATAAAAATATTTAAATTTAAATTACTCTGTCTTCAAGTCAAAATGTGTTAAACATCTGTCCAACGTCGAATTTGTACTGGCGCTGCTAATATCAACAGGTAGTATAAATAATTCCCTGGTATCTGGGGCATTGTTGGTGGCACAAAATACCCGGCTTTCCACCCGCAGATGCGCCACTCTATGTGTTCGTATTTCAGGCTATATAAATTACATTTATAATTAAATAGTGAATTCATTTTCCAACAAATTATTTACGATGAATACAAAATAAAAAAAATAATAAAAAAATCTTACGTATTCGGGATCGCATACTGTGATATACATCTCTTGGCTGAACGTGGCTGAAAGCAGACCACGCACCTGATACCAATCCAGCCGATCCAAATTGCACCCAAGCTTTGGGATGATTAATCGATTTATTCTTAAATCGATTAATCGATCCCGCAACTGGTTCAACGAATCGGCCAGAGATTGGAGAGTCGGCTTATGGTGGAATAAGACCTTTGTGACAAGGTAAAATACACACAATTTACCTCCCTCTTACTCTGAGGTAATTCCGCCACACCACCGACCCGGACCTTTTGGTCCATCAGGGCTCCGAGGGCTCCGTACTTCAGCCTGCAATTTAAATTGAATTAAATATTTTTTTTAATATAAATCAAAAATTAATACCCTAGATATTTGAAAATTTCACGAAACGCATTATACACAGCTATGCGAGTTTCTCAGTTTTTTTATTATTATTTTTAAATAATACTACATATTATACAGATTTTGTGCAGTTTATTTCAGCACATTACAAAATGTTTAAAACATATCAGATAAATATGTAAATTAAAAACTATAATTACTTGAGTATGTTCGTATTTTTGGAAAATGAAGTTATGAATGATATGAAATGAAGCTATAAATCTACTTACTTGAAGTTTACGGCAATACCACTTCCCATCTGGAAGTCCTCGGAGACGCAATGCGCCGTGGCCAACTTTTCACCCACCTTCAGTGCCGCCGATGCCGCCTCAATTTCGGCAAACAATTCTCTCTCCGATAAATTAATAATAGCCATGCTGAAAAGTTAAGGAACATAATATTATCGTGTAATAATTCTTAAAATTTCACAAAGTTATGTAACAAATAATGCAATTAATCAATCAAAACCTTAGTCAAGAAATACAATTTTTTAAATATTTTAATTTTAAATTTTAAATGTACTAAATATTAGCATTGTAAAATTTCAAAATACTTCCACGTATAATGTTTTATGTTTGTAGATAAGTATTATAGGTGGTTAAAAAAATGAACAGTAAATATTTAAGATTTAGGTACTAGCTGCAGTGTAAAAGTCAAGACTGTAAAGGCGTTCAAATATTTGTTGTACGGCCTTTTATAGACTTTGACTTGATCACTCCCTACTCTCACTCTTCTGACATAGGTGTACACTGTACAGTGTACATGGTACATCACTGCACTTGGACTGTCAGACAGCTCATTGGTCGGCAGCTGGCACAAAATATCAGATAATAAAAATAATATAAAGATTAATGAGAGTAGATGATGGAACTATTGGAAAATACGTATACCTAGTTACATTAAAATGTAATATACCTACTTTTTTTTGTACCTTTTCAGAAAATAACTTTTAAATTCGATATTCGGTAGGTTATTTATAAGTTATAACAAATGTATAGGCGCATAATCATTATTTTAAAAGTGTCAAAAAATTAATTTACACTTTCATCTAATTTACGCAAGCAAGGATTATATATTATGATATAATTGTAGATTGTCATTTGTCGATATAAATTATATAAAATAATATTTATTCATTTAGGGCCTGGAATTATATGGACTTAATACTATCGGAATATATGTATAGGTAGATAATATATACACATTTAATAATAAATAGCACAACCTAAAGTGATATAATATAAAGTACCTAATATGTTTAATTTTTATAATATCTACATACGTCATACACATTAATACATTATACATGTATGCAAGATTCCTAATAAGTTTTTTATTGTATGTGTTTTATTCGTCTGATATGTAACCAGCTTTTTAATGCTCATGATTTTTAGAGCCACCACAGCGGTTGAAACGCGAGAGGTTGGAACTTAGCGTTTCAACCGCTTTGGCAAAATGCAACCACACAATGCGTTTTCAACGCAATAAAATAAAATATTATATAAAAAGGTGGGTAAGTGGATTTCGCTTTGCTGTACAGTAGGTTACAAAGTGGGTCATTGTAATTGATGGTGATAAATTTGAATTCAATGATATAATATTATTGTATAAGAAAAACGATTCAGAGCGAATACGGTCAGCCTATGACATTGCCAAGTGTATTTGATGATATTATTGTGATTGTGAATAAAGTAATTTATATATAAGCTATTTACGTAGAATCTTGTTGTAAATTTTCAATCCGAAAAATGTCAACCCTCATACATTACCTAAAGTTTTTTCAATCATATTCAATATTACTTTATAGTAGTTCTTCGGCCCCCCAAATCTCAAAAGCTATTTGCACCAATGGATACAAGAGATACAATTTATTATTATATAATCTTATAAGTAACTACTTGATATCATAGAGTAGGTAGTAGGTGCAATAAACTTAACTACATAAATATCATACAACGTCAGTAAAAGTGCTTGGATTTTCTTCATCAGTAGCTTTTCTGATAGGAAAGTGAATCTAGTTGGTACTTTGGGGGGTCAAAAGTATAAATTTCCCAGTAGTTTTCACAAGCGCCGGGAAAAACAACATACAAATTAAGGAAAAACGGGAATTTTTACGCAAAATTGGTTTTCCAAAAAATCGATTTTGGTTATTGGTGTAACTCTAAAACAAATGAACGTATATACATGAAAATTTCACTGGTTGTTTATATTTGCATTTTCTATACACGATAAAATTTTCAAAATATTTTGATATATTTTGAACTGTTTAGGGACATTTTCATTTTCCATTTTTTTTTAGTTTTTTTTCTAAAAATATCAATAAAATTTCATTTGTTGGTTGCAAAAGCTTGAAAATTTAATAGAAGGCTCCTAATATATTGTTTCAAAGGCAGATGAAAAATATTAAAAATCCTTAGTCACAATTTTTTTTTATAAGCATTTAAAGTTCAAAAATTGACAAAATATGGAAAAATCACGAAAATTAGCAAATTATTTTGAGTTAAGAATTCGTAAAAATTTTTCTTTTTAAATCTAAGATTTGAAAATTAAACACAAGATTCCTTATAAGATTATCTACCTTTATCAATAAAAAAATCTCTACCGGACAGTCAAATTAAATTTTTATGAGCGTTTGAAATTCAAATTTTTACAACATTGGATATTCACTCGATTACTCATGTAGCGATTTCCTTATTTTGTTGCAATTCAAAAACGAACAACTGTAGATACATGAAAATTTTACTGAATGTTTAAATTAGCATTTTCTATACACCATACAATTTTGAAAATATTTTGACTCTTTTGGAGCTGTTTATGGACATTTACAGCTTTCAATTTTTTTTAGTTTTTTTTTCTATAAATATCAATAAAGTTTTATCTGTTGGGCCAAAAAGTGTAAAAATGTAATACAAGGCTCCTGATATATTGTTACAAAATCAGTTGAAAAATATTAAAAATACATGTACACAGTTTTTTTTTATAAGCATTTAAAGATCAAATTTTGACAAAATTTATCATAATCTCGAAAATTATCAATCATTGTAATTAATAAATTATAAAATGTTCAGTTTGTATAGCTAAGGATTGCAAATTCAACACAAAGGTTCTCGTAAATAGTTCATACTGTAACCAAAAAATCTAAAAAATATATGAACACAGTTATTTTTTACAGACATTTGAAATTCAAATTTGGACGAAATTACATATTAAAAAACCTAGAATAACTATTTTAGATATTTTGTTGTGATTGAATAATATTATTCGTGGGTACTTGAAACTTCTAAAGTGTACTATTATATATCTATGATAGTATCACGGTTTTTGTTGATGTATAACGCTTATAAGTACCTAATGGATATTATATTATATGGATTATTATATGGATATACAATGATATTATATCGTTGAATTCAAATTTAATATCATCCATTATACAGTGACCCACTTGTAACCTACTGTACAGTAGAGCGACACCCACTTGCCCGCCTTTTTTTTTACTTAAAAATAAACAAGTACCTACAATAGAAATAATTTATGATTGTATTATATTACAAGCTGTCCCGCGCTACGTTGTCCAGGCCTAACATTTGTAGTTATATTTGTACAAAGTGTATATTATGCAAAATGTCTTCTAATTATAATAGATTTATTTTTATCTAGCCCTTTTTTCAATTGAGAGTATTTTTTATTATGTTTGGATGGTTT
>CARXXK010001909.1:0-10936 GCA_949089665.1 Macrosiphum euphorbiae | reverse complement strand
TATGTCGTATCGTGCGTTATATTGTATTTTTTTAGATCGGTATATCACGAACAAACACTGGGCACGTACGACATACGTGTTTCGACAAAAAAACTGGATTCAAGCCTTAGACCCTAAGGTCTATAGAGACATTCACCATGTATTTTGTGTGTGTGTGTGTGCGTGTGTAACAGTCGAACAGTCTGCAGCTGTCTATATAATATGCTTGCCACATGGGCGGGCGCGGATAGCATTTCTCACGTATATCCAAGGCCAATGTGTGAAAGGGGTCTTTATATTATATTCTTATTATATTTTATTGGGAACGTTCAACTCACGGATAGGGGGTAGAATACGACTGCACGATTGTACAATGTTGCCAAATTTCATAACTTAATAATATAAAATCTAAGATAAAATATGTGTTTTATCGTAATGTTGAATTTCCTTTTCCCACCTATACTATATTATTATGCACTCACGGGTAAGTAATAGAGTTACCTACAAACAGTGGAGTAAATTTTTTGGTGCAAATGTAGCAAGTTAATATTTTTTTCACAACCGGAAAATCATTCAAATTTGTATTCCTATAGTTTATATTTTCAAAAGTGTATACTCGTTTATTAATGGGACTAAATTGTGATTCATTTCCGTTCGAAAACATAGATCACAACTTTAATCACTACCCTCAATATAATGTTCTAATATTAACTTTGATAGCAGATTCGAATTCGTCACTAAATTATCTATGCTTTGACAATTTCTTTTTTCTGATTTTTTTTTTTTTTTTTACTTAGAAACTTACTAACAAAAAGAGTAAAAATAGAACACATTCATAATTTAAATTTAAATACATTGATATAGAATATGAAAAATGTACGGCAGTTCAAGCATAGTAAATTTAGAGGAGAATTCAAATCTGCCTTCAAAAGTGAAAGCCGAACATCCTACTGAACGAAGTAACTGAAGTCAATGTCTGTATTTTTTGAAAAAAAAATGTTTGTAATTTTATAAAGTAATATTTGTTGACATGTGCACGATGGTAGGTAAATTTATTACAGACGTGCATATCAGCGGGGGATTGTAAACTCCACCAGTTTTATTTTCTTACCTTTAATGGCTTATGGAAACTCCGCCAGTTTTTATATATATTATAAATTTATAATATTAAAAACTTGTTCCATAACAAGTTCTATTAACGTTTAGAAAACAGTATTTTTTTTGTTCACTATAATCATATAATATGAATATAAAGTGTTTTTTTATTCAGTTTTCAGAATTTATCAGATTGGTAGGTACCTAGGTCGAATATATTATAAAATATAGAATGAGATTCAAAAACCTAACGCAGAGCGTCTATTCCCTTTTCGATCCGAAATGACGATAATGCTGTAAACGAGTATCGAAGATAGGTATAGGCAGGTACTTACATAATAATATAAAAACAGATTTTTTTTGTGTGTGCTCATTATATATAATATGTATATGGTTTGGTCAGGGCGGCAAAAAACAAAAGTTACTAACACTAAGGTCGGACATTTTAATCCGGCACTGAAAACAATGTATACAACAATACATATAGAGATCCAGTTATATAATATGTACCTATTATTTATTGGTACTGCTAATATAGTATATAAGAAACAACAAATAAAAACCCCTATGGTAGCTGCAACTAAGATAGTATTACTTCGTAATAATCACCAATCACTATTGCAAATTGAATATTGCAAAAATATATCGAAATAATTCAGTTTCTCGATTGTTGGGAATTTTTTTTAACCTATAGGTAGTAGGTGTATTAAATGAGTTGATTACAATGGTGCAATCAGAATTTTTCGGTCAGACTAAGTTCCGAGGTTATAACATTTTGAAGATTGCAATTTTGAGTAATTTTGAGTATTGTATGTATAGGTACGCTGATTATTCCACGAATGTACTTGAAAAAGTACAATTGAAACTTTATTAAATACCTAGTATGCATTTATTTATTTTCATGTATGCATATACATTTATCCTTCTTACAATATACAGATTACAGATCACACTGGTTTTACTGAGAGGTCTTAATGATATAAACCAAATTTGTTTTGTGGACAGTGGTGGTGGAGGGGTTTTGAGGGCAAACGTTTCAAATCCCCCCCCCCACAACCATGACTTATGATGCAGTATGGTCCGGATAGTCCAGTATACTTTTGTGTGTTTGAGTAAATTGATTTCGTTATAAATGAATGAATTTTTAAAATGGTATCTCACCATTATATTTTACACGCTATGGTCAGTCGTTATAATATTATGCTGAATTTTGAGTGTCGCTACGTATGTGTCGGTCTCTCGACTTTAAACTGTTTTTGTTATCACCCCATTCAGCCATAAGAATGAATAGCTATTGTACTGAATAATGATTGCGAAACATAAGACTATACGGTTTGGTTTCAAAATGTTGAGCTCTTCTTGTTAAGGTATTTAATACAGTGTTTTTTATTTATACAGTGCGAGACGTGTCACAGGATAATTATATGCTTATAATTTTATATAACTTACCATATTATTGATATAATATTTTTCATTTTTGAAATATTATTTTGTTTATATAGTTATACTTTGATTGGTTTTTTCAATACATTTTTACTACCTACGATTTCAATTCCATTTGTGTTTAACCACGAGAAGTGCGTGCACGGTGCATGGGTATTGTATCGGGGTGTGTATAATAATATAGTTACTATACAAGGACGCCTGCAACCCTAGATGCCAGCAAGTCTTAGAGGGGATGATGATGCGGGTCGGCGGTGCGGTTTTCGTCTCTCGCCGTCGGAGTAGCCGAGAACAAAAAGACCATGTGCACCGTGCCGCGACGTTGCCAAAATGATTCCGATCCGTCTTTTCGTGGATCGAGGTCCGAGGGGGTCTGTGACGATGGGTGAGTGATGAGGGGTTTTTGAGTCCGTCCTGCCGATCTGCATTATACGCAAACGCTCCTCGGGGACCGGCAATACCTATGTCTAATATATATATATATTATTATTCTTACCGCTTCGGCAACATAATCCTATGGACAATACTTCGACTATTCACAGCAGTGTGAGTTGTGCCTATGTGTGCAGGCACAAAACTCACCCTGGCAGCGTAATAAATCAATATCTTCCGCCGCCAAAGAGAGCCCACCGGTAAGATATTATAGGGCGGTGGACAAAGCAATTGTAGTGTGTCGGATTCTTGAATTTCAGGTTGTGGGTTTGGGTACCGTGGGTGGTGCACAAACAATTTCGACTAACCAGATGAAATGTATTATGCGCACAGAGTTTCTTTTTTTTTCATTTTCTCAAGAAACCTTGCAAGTCACATGTGTGCTATATCGTCGAATGTTTTTCTCGCAACCCTCGGGTCGAAAAGGAATGTCGGCCGGGACGAGACACTAAAAACGAACATAAAGACGACCGACTGTATGTCTGTATTATTATTATTATTTCCCTAAACCCATATAAACTATACACATTATTAGCGTTTTCATGGGTTCTACGTTTTTAACGCGGATATCAAGACGCATATAACAATAGTTAGTGGACGAAGTGCCGCTACACCGAGAGGTATGGAAACAAGATATTAATTTTTCCTGTCATTCGTGTAAACGCTCATGTCCATTAAGTTGGCAGTGGCACAAAGTATAAGATTTTAAAATGTAAAATAATATTTCTTATAAGTTTGTATACCTTTAACAGAAAGAAATGTCTACAATCGAATCAAATCACATTTTTATAAAAGTTTTAAGTTCATATGTTTACAAGATTGGATATTCTAAACGAAGAACATAGTCAGAGAGACAAAGTCGGGAAGTAGACCATCTTTTTTAATTTTTGGGCATGTGATGGGGGGGGGGATTTTCAATTTGTTGGGCCCTCGTTCCCTTATAAATAAAAATATTATATCAAATAAAAAATATAGTTTGTTTATGGATCTTTAATACTCCTATCATAAATTGTTGTCGGAAAAAGAGGATATTTAATGATTAAAAGATCTGTAATTCGGAATAAATTGTATTTATTGTAATCTAATGAAAAAAAAACATAAAATACAATAATAACTAATAACAATACGTAATGCACCGAGCGGTGTGTACTGTCTGTTAGCTATGACGCTACTAACAATAGAGTTTACGCATAGGGCGACAAAGTCTTATATTTATTATAGCAGTATCCGACATTGGCACAATTGGGGTTAAATTTGTGGGGGTGCTAGATTTATGTCAACTAAAGTGATCAGTGATCAGTTTAACCCCCCCCCTTCCATTCCTACAATCCAATTATGTCTACCTTCTCATTAATTTTAATATAAACAATTACCTATAAAATATTACTCTTTTATCCACATTATTATTCTGGTAGGTACAATGTACATATTATGTATTATTATGATTATGCAAATAATAATGTCTTAGAAATAAATGTATCCAAATACATTTGGCATATTATAGTCAATAAAAATTCGATGATGCTATCAAAAATGTGTGGGTGCTAATATAAATTTTGGTATTGTGAAGCACCCTCAAGCATCACCCAAATTGCGTCTATGAATCTGATTTATTAAATCGTATCGGCTCCAATAGACGAACTACTATATATTTAATTTTTATCACAATTTAATAAGTACCTATAGGTCTATTGGAATCGTTATCAAGTAACTGCTCCTCAATTAGGTATTTTTATACTGTACACGAAAACCGAAACTGAACGAAGATGGTCGGCCTATAAGTATTAATATAAGTATATTTTATAATATTGCTATTAAAGTAATTTGTACTGTTAAGTGACAGTAAGTTAAATTTACTTTGTCGAAAACATTTAATTTGTTATATTTTAAAAGTTTTATGTACTTACGAATAATATTTTTAAATTACAAAAAAATAACTAAAAACGTTATTTTTCGTTTAGGTACATATTATCTAATTTTGTTCAAATTTGAACTTAAAATGTTTATAAAAATCTGTATCAATATATTTTTAAAGATTTGGGTTACAATATAAACTACTTATGAATAACTATGTTTTAATTTTTCAATCTTTAACTAAAAAAATTATCATTTTATACATTTTTAAAAATATAATTTACAATTTTCGACATTTCTTTTCATCACTTACATTTGAGAATGTTCTATTAATTTCTAACTGAAAAAATTATTTTACAAATTTTCGTGACTGATGAATTTCGTAAGAAAAATTTCATTTTTTTCAAATTATTTCGCCTTTTTTTTTGCGATTATTATAGGCAATTATTATTAAGAAATTTTTGAATTTCTTTAGTTTTTAGTAACTATTTTAGATGGTACTAAATTTTTTTGTAATATAAATTGAAAATGTTAAACTAAAATGTTAAAATGTTATACAACATTCCCCGTGAATTGGCGTTAGTGGAAATTAAAATAAAAGTTGAGTGTAAATGCACAACAATTTTTTGTAAGCATCTAAAGTTAAAATTTTGTAAAATTAGCAAATTTAATGTTCAAATGTTGACAACAATTATCAAATTTAAATTTAAAAATGATTTAGTTCCATTACTATAGCTAAAAATTCAAAATATAATACAAGATTTCTCATAAATAATTCAAACTATAACCAAAAAATGTAAAAAATGTATTGACGTTTGACTTGAAATTTGGTCGAAATTAGAATCTGGTATTCATAAGGAGAATAACGATTTAAGTTATTATGTTGTGATATATAAATATTATTCGTGGTTACTAGAACCTTTTAAGGTAAGTATCTACATTATTATATTATTTTATATACATACAATGACATTTTAAAATGCCATTATTTCAGCTAAATTTAATTGAACATACCGTACTATTTACTAGTGGCGAAGCGTCGTAGGAGACAAAGAGACAACGTCTCCCCACTTAGAAATTAGAACACGGGACGAATAAATAATTATTTTGTTTTAAAAAATATTTACAAATGTGAATTTTATTTTATATTATAAATATTATGATGTATGTCTCAATATTCGTTAAAATCGGTTTTTCGTCGTATACAGTTGTATAATTCTTAAAATAAATTAGATGTGAGCGATACGGCCGTGCGTATGAGGACTGAGAAGGTGATATACGGTCATAAGGGTCATTCCAAATATGGTATTATATCTAATAGTCATTGCGACGCAACGTCTCAGAAATATAGGCAAGTGGGTACAAGGGGAATCCTATAATGTGAGTGGGGTTAACTATCTACGCTATGAGACAAGTCTCGCCGTTCGTAATTACCTCAGTTCTCAATATTTATTATGGATTATCGCATTGTCACGCTATCGTGATACGTACGTGTTTCTTAATATTTATTGTTTTATATTGTGATTTGTCCTCATGGGCCATGGCTGATGATTTACTTAATGCCTTTTTTAACAAAGGAATTATTAACTACTCGTACGAAAAAAAAAATGTGTACATTTGTTATTGTATTAAATTATCATTTTAAGGAAGTTGTAACATTTTTAATTTTTTTAATACAATATTTCAGTTTGTTTTTAGTTTTTGAACATTTATTTCTTACCTATAGATACAATAAAAAATTAGGGAGTCTATGCGTATAAGTGCCACTTTTTTTTCAGTGTCTCCCCAACCAAAAACCTCACGCCTCGCTACTGCTATTTAATAAAAGTAACATAAATTACTTGAATAACAATATAAATATATCATAAAATACACTTATTACCGTTCTTTTAATGTCCGGTTAAGTGTATTGTAGTGAAATAAATGTTAAATATAATTATATTATAATATAATAAAAAGTTATATATTTGACTATAATTTAAGGAAAACCGAACACGTCTATAATAATAAATTCACAACTGAACTAATAAATTAAAAGCAGTTTTAGCACTTGGTGTAAAATTAAAAAGATGCTCTGCTGTACAGTAAGTTACAAGTGGGTCACTGTATAATGGATGGTATTATATTTGAATTCAATGATGTAATATCATTGTATAAGAAAAACGATTCTGAGCGGAGACGGTATGTCAGTCTAGGTTTAAGAAATATTAAATACATATAAATGGTATTAAAAAAATTGACCTATAATAAATTCCAAATTAATCATATCACAATATCCATTAGGTACTAATAACGGTATAGGTATAGGACCTATAATAGGTACCTATAATAAATTCCAAATTAATCATATCACAATATCCATTAGATACTTATAACGCGTTATACATCAACAACAAACCATGATACTATCATAGATATATAATAGTACACTTTAGAAGTTTCAAGTACCATCGAATAATATTATACATCACAACAAAATAACTAAAATAATTATTCTAAGTTTTTTAATAAGTAATTTCGTCCAAATTTGAACTTAAAATGACTATAAAAATAAACTGTGCTTGTGTATTTTTAGATTTTTTGGTAACAGAATTAACTTTTTACGTGAAATCATGTTTTAAATTTTCAATCCTTAGATATAAAAGTTGAATATTTTATAAATTTTAACTACAAAATACATATTCAATTTTAAATTTTATAAATGTTGTCAAAATACGAACTTTAAATCCTTATAAAAAAAAATTGTGAACATGTATTTTTAATAATTTTCAATTACTATTGTAACAATATATCAGGAGCCTTGTTTTAAATTTTTACACTTTTTGGCCAAACAGATAAAACTTTATTGATATTTACAGAAAAAAAAACTAAAAAAATTCAAAATTCAAAATGTCCGTAAACAGTTCAAAAAGAGCTAACATATTTTCAAAATTATATGGTATATAGGAAATGCTAATATAAACATTCAGTGAAATTTTCATAATTTTATCTACAGTTATTTGTTTTTGAATTACAACATAATAAGAAAATATCTATATGAGAAATCGAGTGAATATCCAATGTTGTAAAAATTTTAATTTCAAACGCACATAAAAATTTAATTTGACTTTTTTCTAGACATTTTTTTTTTTGGTAAAGGTAAAAAAAAATGTGCTTATTTTATTAAAAGAATAATAATAAAAATTACATAGTAAAATTATTAATCGACCAACATAATCTGGAAATTCGTGTCTGATATACGATATGTCACAAATAACTTATCTAGTTATATAGAAATATTATTGAACACAGAAAATAACCTTCTTATGGCAAAAATATTTAATAATATTATGTACTTAATAATTGTACATTAATTGTGATTAAATTTAAAAAAGTTAAAATTAACTTAACTTAACTTTTTAACTCGTTTATGCCCAGGCTCGGATATACTGCTGTTCAATATTGTTCGATATTTTGACAGTTGATAATTTTTATTAGTTTACAAGTAATCGATCTCTTCTCTATTTATTATTAGTAGAACACAACAGTAATATTATATCCGGCACGCTTTGGTATTATCGTATTTTCGATGCGATGTCAGTAAATTCATCTGTTGGTAAATTTCAACTATTATAATTGAAAGTGTGGCACAAAATACATATTCCATTTCGTTTTCCGTCGTGGCGCAAATTACCAAAATGAATTTTAGGGGTGGCGCCAAGTACATGTTTAAATTTTATATTTTGGCGCAAATTACATACGCGCTTAAATGTACTTATTGGTGGCGAAAATTACAAGTAATTAAATTAAATAAACAAAATACCATCTCCGGGTCACGATTGTTATTATTTTATAATTAAAAAAATTGTTTTGTTATACATTGTTTTCTTTTTTTATGGTAGCTAATATAATTCACAAAAATTTTGTTAATGTACCTGCGAGCGAAGTGATCTTTTTTATTTCATTTGGGGGCACCTTTTAATAATTTCCCGGTAGGCCAAAGATGGCCTATCAGCCCATGATTCATGAGTTATGACTTATGAGTATTATTTTAATGTAATATAATACCTAATATGATTTATGATACATATTTAAATTAAATTAACCATTTGTTAGAGAAAAAACAACACGTTTAGTATAAAATAAGTTTAATATAATTTATAATGTTATTTTTAATTACCGCCACAGAGCTAGGGGGTATCTATAGATCAAGTTACATCTAAACGCTAAATGGGTAATTTAGATCTCCAACTAGGATGGTGTCAACTAGTTCCCTATGGTTATTTGGTATACGGAAAAAAAAACCAAGGAAAAAACAACCGAAAAAAACCAAAATAAAAAACCAACGTGAAAGAAAACCAAAAGAAAAAAGAACCAACGGAAAAAAAACCAAAGTGATAATATAATCAAAATTTTTTGAAACAAAGATTGAGTATCTTAGTTGTAGTACTCAGAATAGCCGGACAATTAAGTGAACTTTTTTTTGTACATCTCCATGTATAATATTGTATTCCAGCATATTTTAAAGTATACTATAGTAAATTGTAAGGTGTATAGGAAATGCTGATATAAACATTTTATTACATTATTATAACCTAACCCACTTGTAACCTACTGTAGGTACAGCAGAGGGACTTTTTTAATTATTAGTTATTACAATAAATTGTCTATCATTGTTTTAGATTCTGAGCGGAGCAAGGAAGCTAGTGGTTTTACAATGGTGTTTATTTTTTATTTTTTTTCTTATTTTTTTTATATCCTGTATACAAAATTTCTACCAGAAGGAGTGCTTTGATTTCAACATATAGTACCTTATCTTTTAGAAAATTGGACCAAGATGGTACTTTAGAGAGGTCATTTTTCGATTTTCTCAATAGTTATTTAATGCCACGGGAAAAAGTACTGAAAAATTATGAAAAACCGCTTAAAATGGGATTTTAATTTCTAACAATTTGTTTATCACCGTAGCAACGATTAAAAAAAAATAGGTAGGTATTATCTATATAAATATCATAAATTATTAACATGTATGATTAACTTATGAGTCAGTACCGACTTATCATAGAACCGCGGGTGATTAGGTTCATAGTAGGAAATAGTATAAAATTAATCTAAATATTTTAAAAATGTAAAATGTATATTTATAAAATATACAGACTGACAAACCGTCTCCGTTCAGAATCGTTTTTCTTATACAATGATATTATATCATTGAATTCAAGTTTAATACAATCCATTAAACAATGACCAACTTGTAACCTACTGTACAGCTGAGCGACATCCACTTACCTGCCTTTTTTAACATGATACTGGCAATTGCAATTTGTGTGATTTGTTCGAGTAATTATTATTTTTATTTTTTATTTTTTATTTTTTGGAATATACTTATTTAATATGGATAGTTTATTATTATTATTAAATTATGATTTTTTTGTTTAATAATAATCTGTATATTATATTAATTGCATAGTGTATCCTGTTACTTTATTTTCGCCACTAGCGGAGTTTTTATGAACCCAATTTCACCTGTTTTATATTCCTCGCTTTACATTAAAAAAACGTTCTAGTGCAGGAGTTTACATGCGCCCGTCTCCGTTCACTATGATTCCCCTATACAACGTGATCGGTATTACGAATTGCACACGCTAATATTCATTTACTTTCAACACATTCCTCACACGGCAATATCCTTAAGGAATATTAAGAGAATATTTTAGGGTTTTTTTTAATATTAGCATCATATTTCAAGCTTCTAAGAACTTTGATTTATTTAATAAAACATACTATCATATTATTTGGGCGGTATACGACACGAGCGGCGGGCTGAGCTCGCGGCGGCCGCCGACTATAGGGGGCGCCATCGTACGGTACTGGCTGCGCGGGCGACGGGCGACCCGTCCGCGATTGAGACAACGGATGAAACACGGCGCGCAGTGGCCTTCGTCCGAGCACACCACCCCGCCGCGAACGACGGTAACGTAAATCAGGCGGTTAATGGTTCGTACTCATTCTAAGGCCACCTGTGAACGTTTCGTTCGTGTTCTCCCGCCACCGACCATGCCACAGAGCGAAACAAGTCGAATATTATAATATTTGATACGTCGTCGTTGTCATAGCAGCGGACGGGCGGTATTCCGACACGAAAAACGATTCC
>CARXXK010001908.1:0-10935 GCA_949089665.1 Macrosiphum euphorbiae | reverse complement strand
CAAGATTAGGGCAATGGAAGAGGTTACGACCAAATACGGGCAAGCCATCGCTTGTAGGATGGACGACGGTGACACGGGAGGGACAGTGAACGTATTCCTCGCCAACTCCCAACTATATCAGGATTACTGCCGAACAGGAGAAACAGTTAAATGGTGGAATGGTGCCTAGCGTATCATTAATATATAGAGGCAAAAACAACAATAAATTTAAAATAGATTTCGAATAAAAATAATTCAATTTTAATAAAAAAAATACACCAATACACAATATGTTTTAATTTATTTTATTTTAAGGTTATATCCACAGTAGTTATTCAAAATATTATACAAGTATATTTTATAAAAATCTTGGAAAAATTGTATGCCTCTGGAATAAATGATAATAATAATAAATATAATGCGTTTTGCTTTTTCTATATAATATTTTAATATATTATACAGTGATATTGACAGTAATATGTATAGAAATATTATTTCACAATAATACAAGCAACGTACAATAATATGAATGTGATGTTATGTAACAATATAGCAACTTATAAACTTATACATAATACATATATTATAATATATATATATATATATATATGCCTACAGCCTACTCGACTATTTTTCCTATATTCCGGGCCGGCGGTTGCATGAACCGTGTGGAATTCGGTGGACAGAAGCACATCAATAGTTTGTATAAGAAAACATCGCTGACCGGTAAATTTCTTCGAGTCTGATCGGCTGTAAAAATAACGTATGATATAATATTATAATTTATAATAATATAGTAAAATATAATATAATAGTATATTACAAATTCTATGCGTCAGCTTTGGCTGTGGCAACGGCGGCGGCGTCGTCATTGATTGGATAGTTATTATTGTTCATTGTTATTCAATTATTATACCTATTCATTATGAGGGCAAATAGCGATTATTGTGGGTGGCTGTCCTCGAGTTCACAACACCCACAGGAGAGTGTCAACGCGTAAGTCCGCCATCAACCAGCGTCACCCTCGAACTTCCGTCACATCAAGACGCCAGCTGTATATTATAATATAATATACATGTATATATACCTAGTTCCGTAAGTTAGTCAGTAAGTTCCCAACTATTTTAATTGTACCCTGTGGTCATTGCACCAAACCGGATCGACCATATAGCCCCAGATCACCATAACTAACTTGCATTGTCCTGAATCCCATGTACGTCACCTCCCATCCACGCTATACAGGGGGGGGGCTGTGTACAACTGTCAAGAGCGCCAAAATGTTGTGGTCAGAAATATGTTTACTTGTGAATTATTAAAATTTTATAATTGTAATTATTTTCAATAACAATATTGTAATTATTTTCAATAATATAATTTAGTAAAATAGTATTATATATACCTACTAATTACCTAGTATTATGCTGTTTGACATTTATTTAATTAATATTAATTTGCATAGTCTTATATTATTTTTATTTTATTTATTCATTAAGTACCTACCTAAAATCTCCTTAAATATGTTTAAAAAGAAACAATTTATTTGATGAATTATAAACAAGGTTTAAGTGACATAAATTCAAATGTATCTTTGAGGAGAGAGGATCAAGCAATTATTAAACAATATTTTCAAAAAAATCACACATTGTAAAACAAAATATATTCTTTTCCGTGCACAAAATCTAAAAGGTTAATGAGAATCTATCTCCCATATTTTTGGAAGTGGACATTTATTGAAATTAAAATTAAAGATTTTTTATTTATACGTACAGTTTTTACAAAAATAAAAAAAATAAATATGAACAAAAGCTAAAAAGTATGTGTAAAAAATAACAATTTTATATTCGAAGGTAAATAATTAAAATTAAAAAACGAAAAAATTGGGGGGAAATTTCCGCTTCCAAAAATGACAAACTACGCCGAAAACAGCTGGGGTGGGGGGGGGGAAATGTCCGCGGGATACCTCATTTTTTTGTCTCCGTGTTTATACACGTATTACATAGCAAATAAGACACACCGTAATATTATTTCGAACAGTAGAGTATAACATTTTATATAACTACATAGGTGCAATTAAAATAATAATATATAATACGCTAGACATAAGGCTAGGAGCCTATAGATATCAAATACGGTAGGTATATAATTTTTTCTTTGTATAATACCTACCGTGTTGTAGCGTATAGAACATGACGGTACCTACTTTAAATTAATTATCGGAAATTTAACATAATATATTCTATATATAACTATTGTATTTGATGAGTTATATGGCTTAATAATTTCAGAACAAATTTTAAGAAAACCACAACACGAGAATAAATTTTTTTTTTTCATTGAACAAAATTGTATATACAACCTGTAATTACAATATATTATATTAGAATGAGTAAATTTGATGATTTTGATTTACGGGAGGGGGGAAGTCACCCATTGGTGACAGCCCAAGAATAATTATTTAAGATTAAATTAATATTTAAAGTCAAGCTATACATACTAATCGTAATATCTACCTGGTGACTAGAAATAATTTTGATTTTAAATATTCTAGGTAGTTACAATTCATAGTAAATCATATTCATAAATATCTAATTAATTTTCTATTAATAGTAACCAATAATTTACTTTTTATTGTGTGCAACATGTATAAAATAATTTTTTACCATGTACAATGCCTCATATATATTTGTTTATTTAAACAAATTTATGTATGGACTCTAAGTCCAATTACATAAATTGTTATGTTTCTTGACTGTAGTCATCGATGTTTGTAATTTTGTATAGACATTTTTTTTAATACGTACCTATAACCTATTTAAAATTACAAAAAGTTCAATTCTTGTAGCTAAGGATTGAAAATATAAACTTTAAAACAACTATTCCTACAAATAAATTCATACTGTAACCAAACATTGTGAAAACTATATAAACACATTTATATTTCACAGACATTTCAAGTTCAACTTTTGAAGAAATTATATATTATTGAAAAATTAATTTATAATATAAATTATTATTATTATTGTAGTGATCGATAGTAGAGTAAAGAATACAGTTCCAAAAACAGAACCTGCTGGCAGATTCCTATGCTCTCGAGCAGAACCCTGACAGCAGAACCAGCCGCCGATGGCAGAACCCGCCGCCGGTCGCGCACGTAACATATAATATACGTTATCACGTACCCGTTAACTCCACCTCTCCACTAGGTTAGGTTAGTTTCCTGTAAGTTAGACTGAGAAAAAAAAATTAAAGATCATGAACCACCATGTCTACATCTTCACACGCTGAAGATGAAGTAATCTTTCATTTTTTTTTTCATTTTTTTTTCTCAGTCTAACCTACAGGAAACTAACCTAGTGGAGGGGGAAATATAGTTGTGTTCGTATGCTAGTATGATTGTGATTTCTTAGTTCGAACCGTTATAAATGATAATTATGTATTGTATGATTTTTAATGTATATCTCGAGTTGAACAAAATAACGTATGAATTCATCATACATGATAATATTGAATATAGCTAGTCTATCAATGAATCTGAATTACGAAATAAATGTACCTGTATACATTAGGCTGATTTTGTTGTTGAATTCCTTATTTCGTCTCGAATTTTGTTAGCTATGTACCACAATTTAACATAGAAAACTGTAAATAGAGAAAATATTCTGTATAACGTTTATGATGATAATTATATTATATTGTGTTTTTATGTGTTTTTATTGAAAATATATGACATTTGTATACCTATTTAGTATGAAAATATTCTATGTTTGAAGAAATATATAATATAATATGATTTTTATTTGAAAATCTGTTAATTTAATATGAATATGAATATGAAGTTTGTATTCGTATTTTCATTGAAAATATGATATTATTACGCAAATCTGTATACCTTTCAATTAATTAGGGCGTTCATGATTTTATAATATACGGTGTTGTCGTATACCTACGTATCTCTCGATGGTACACAAAATAATCGATCAAAATCCAGAACTATTAAAATTACTTTTATTATGTAGAAACAAACACATCAAAATACGAGTCTCGCTGGAACGTTCACAAATACGTGCGGGTCTCACCAGGAAACCCACACTGCCTCGTTACCGCGGTGCTTGCGTCTTTTTATATTATATTACAATATGCTGCCTCAGCTCATTTGCTTCATTGGCCTATTATGAATATTAAAATTCTATTATTATTATTATTATAAATTAGCGTACACATACAACACTCCCTTATGTTATAAAAAAACAAATATGTCCTCATATTTTAAATCTAAACTATGCAATAAAATGTATACAATTGTAATAAAAATTAAGAAAGGGAAAAATTTAAATACACAGTTTTGTCATCTGTTATTCTAACAGAATTACAGAGAATACATTATAAATGTAACATAATATATGGTTTAACAAGTTTGAATATATATATATTTATGACATGTTTAAAAAAATAGTTTTGGTTAATTTTTAACATTTTAGAAATTAATAAGCTATAGGCAGGGAGGTGAGGTCACAATTTCGGCTTATAAGTAAATGCCACTTGCCTTATTAGTTTTTTTTTTTTTTTACATATTTTTTAGTGTTTGGAATGTGGAAAAGTAAATAGGAATAACATTTCAAAACCTTCTCTAATTGTTGTGTCCAGAATTATATTCTTTTTTTTTTTTAAAATTTTGAATGATTAGCGTGAATAACGCCGACTGCCATCAGAGATTTGTTATATTTATTAATTTGATGTTTAACATTTTGTATCTCTCTCTTTCATCTCCTTGTTTGCAGTGTCACATTATGATTATTTTGTTTTGTCTATCGAGCGGTTTTCGATATAATAAGTTAGGTGTGTGTTATTTTATATTTTTATTTTTATGGAGAGAAGTAGGGTGATGGGATAAAAATAATAGAAAACAATGCTAAATAATAAAAAAAAAAATACACGATTAAAGATGCTGTTTGTTGACAGCTGAGTTTACTTTTTCATTCCTTTTCTTCGTTGTATTGTGTTGTTTGAATCCTTTACTTGCGGCTGATTGTATTTAGTAGTCTTGGTGATGTGTTGGTTCAGTGGTGGATCTAGAATTTTCTCATGAGGGGAGGGGGGGGATATAAAATATTTTCATACCCACATAATATGTATATTTATATAACCTTTATTCTATACTAAATTTACAAAACTAGATTTCATTTTCTTGATGACTGTGCAATTGCATTAGTGACTTCATCGGCGTTTACTTGTATTGTCCTATAAACAGACAACAATACCAATCGAAAAATCATGGCAAAGGAAAGCTAGAAAAATAACTAAATTAAATTGAAAAATAAAATAAAAAAGGTGGGCAAGTGGATGTCACTCTGCTGTATAGTAGATTACAAGTGGGTCACTGTATAATGGATGGTATTCAATTTGAATTCAATGATATAATATCATTGTATAAGAAAAACGATTCTGAGCGGAGACGGTGTGTCAGTGAAAATATTAAATTTATTTTGTTTGTAATTAATATAATGTAGGCACTAGGTAGGTACTTACATGGTTTTTTTTAAATAAAAGAACCTCGAATTTTCGTTTATTTAAATGTCATAAAGGTTCTAGGGGGGGATCTATCCACCCTCACACACCATTAATTACGCCCCTGTCACAGATACTTGTATCAAACTCGTAGGCGCAATTAGAGTAAAAAATGTGGGGGGGGGCTTCAGCCCCTACCATGTATTTTTCAATCACCGCCTCTCAGAAACTTTTTTTCCACTTTCGCCCTATACAGATAATTAGGTAATAACTATTTTGTTCACAAAATAGCAAATGCCAAAATATAACCACAAAGCACGAATGCACGAACACTGGACGTAATCGAGTGGTCAAAGAAATATTGACCATTTAAATGACAGTCTAAGAAATAAAAATAACAAGTATGGTGTAATAAACATTGCGCAATGCACAAGTACATTGTACATATTGCGTTGTACGAACGTAATATTATATTTTAGTTTGAGTTGCATCTATTACAATATAAATAAAAGACCAGTGAAAAGTTAAAAAACAGACAATAGTGGGTATCTACGTACGATGTATTATCTCTGAAAAAATTTAAAAGAGTAAAATATTTTTTTTTAATTCGGCAACATATGAAACGAACTTGAACGAACCAATGAAGGATAGGTGTCTATATTATAAGTAAATTATAAAAAAAATGCACAATGCAGAAAACAATAATTTAAGTCGACGATTGACAACTCGGTGAGTTATCTATATATATAAAAATTTCTTGTCACGATGTATGTTCGCGATAAACTCCGAAACTATCGAACGGATTTTGATAAAATTTGGTAACCATTTATAATATGGTCCAACTTTAAAGATAGAATAGTTTTTTTTTCAATATTTATTATTATTATTTATTACTAATAATATGTGGCGAGCGCCTAGAATATTCTGGAACGGTCGCACCGCGTGGCAGGTACCTGTTGCCGCGTGTCGGGTGGAACGTTCTAGAATTTTTCTTCTGATTTGGAAAACACATGTTTCTCACATGGACAGCTATATGTTGCCTGCTCACGTGTAGGAAAACCATAAAATCTCTTCGAAAGACAGGTTAACCAGGAATGTTGTACACAAAGTAGTACTTAGATAATTTTTAATTTTAATAATTTAAAATTTAAAAAATAATAGTTCGACGTCAATGTTATCTACCTCATTTAAAACGATTTATTTTTATATGTTTTTAATGTATATAGTACATTTTGTAAGTAGGTCACTGATTACAAACAATAATTTAATATAAGATGAATAAAATGTAAATTCAGAAAGTATATAATATGTTAGCTTGTATGCTTAATTTCAACATTTAGATACTTTACCTATTACTTTTAAATTTTGGCGAAACGTTATATTTCCAATCTCATATGAATGAATCTATTTTAAATTTTTTTAGAAAACATTAATTTGTTTGTACCAAAGAATTAATAAAAAATTGATTCAATGTATTATACTTACTGAGCCACAGCAACGCGTGGCTGGGTCAGCTATATTATATTATATAATATATTAATATCAATATTTTCTGACACAATAATATATTATATATTATAATATTACAATAAACCTCAGCTCACGTACAAAGCTTAGGTGAACTGCGTGACGTATTAAACTATTCAAGTATACTATAAGTATACATATTATTTGGTAAACGGACACTTTGTACTATTGATAGTTTGATTTGCATACCGCGGACATTTTGTACCTACGGTAAAAATAAATTGATACAAATCGATCGCGGTCACTTTGTACAGTAGGTACCTATAAATAAACCAGGAAATATATTTATTACTTTAGTGTATTAGGTACAATAGTGTGTATAATGTCTTATGTGTAGGTTTATACTGCACATTTTAATTATTATTGTTAATTATTGAAACAATTACTCGTAAAATTGGATACTCTTCAATATAATTGTAATATTTCTCTATTATACGTTGTGTATGCAAGTAGATATATCATATTTATATTATGTAGTATGAAAAAACTAAAAAATATGTTGACTAAGTATTTAACATTACAACTGATCGTATTTGTCATCATAGGTATTTGTAATATTATAAAATGTAATTTCACTTAATTTCCATATTATATCACGTCTTTTAAAGATTTAATCATGAGTAAATTTTTTTTTTTAACCTAGCTTTTTTTTTACACGGAGTTATAACGAAGTATTTTTGGTGTGATACAATATAACATAAAATATGTTATGTTGGCATGCGGATTATCGACATTTGAACAACAATAATTAATACATTTAAATAAAATTTAAATCAATTTCCATTACGACTCGTATATTAGTCGGCCTTCGAGCGAAGGGTGGCGTATTCTGGTGTTAAATTTGGAACTACCAAACTGCCGAGATTTTTTGCGCCAATATTGTACCATTGAAAGATACGGGAGCGGAGTCACCTTATCTTCTCTACATCATGCATATCACCTAAAAGGTTTATAGATAAATATATTATCTATAAACCTATTGTATCACCTCCGCTATATGCTTATATATCATGGTATAAGTTATAATATCGGCAAATTAGGAACTATTAACAATATCTCTCATTTCAGTAGATACTTTATGCGGTTTATTACAAAAATCTCGAAATAGATACCTACAAAATAATTAATGTTACATCTGTAGTATTATAAGAACATCTTTATCAATAACACATTTATAAATTTTCATATTATTAGTCATTTTCCATACAGGCTCATGCTACAATGAGCATATAGTTGGGAACGTACATACATTCTTGTATCTTCACAATACAATTAGGCCAATCTATCCTGAATAATATTACAGATACTTACTTATATTTTTAATAAATCATACATACATTGAACTATTGTATGAAATTACATTAGACTAAAATCATAGCTTATATACACATACATGGATTATAGGTATTTAAGAGGAAAAATAAATCTCTTACTGTTATTATTGTACTATTATTCATCAAGTGCAGTGAGAATTATATATATATAACAATAAGTCAAATCTATTATAATCGAGCCATCACCGAGTTCTACATTTACATGAACATGTGAAACATATTATAGTATGATATGCAAACCCACATTAAATCGTATACCGATATAAATATCCGACATTACAAACATATAAACATATTATATAGATTACATAAATATATAATATATATATAAACATAACATACTTTGTCACCTACATATAGGCAGATACACATACTTGTATGTATCCTTACATATTCTTATATATTATATTTAAACAGTATTCATACATACCTACATATATATTATATATATATACAGGGTGTCCCGTGAGGATTTACTCATTAGCCGTAGAGGGGGACTCGCCGCCCGGACAAAAACCAGTTTATTGACGTTTTACTAATAAACTAAAAAAATTATTAAAAATCATGAGATTAATGAAAATAAAATGTTAAAAGCTCAAAATGTTCACAAAAATATACTCTATAGAATGGCTATCTTCAATTTTTTCAAAAATAAAAAAATAAAAAAATAATTTTTTTAACTTTTTTACTAAAAAATTTAATTTAATTAAAAAATAAAATATTTGTAGTGCTTACCTCTGCGAGTCTTAATAAAAAAACATAATTACGATATCTCCATTATTTCAGGAGAAATCGCAATGAGTAAATCCTCACGGGACACCCTGTATATATTTAATTAAACAGCATTCATGCATACATATAGACTCGATCTATTATTCCAAATAATAATTTACATAAAATATTTTCGATATATAATTTATTTAATGCATACCTAATTTCTTAAACATATATTAATTATTATATATTTACAGTAGATACATAAAATATATCACAATGTCGCCGTGAATACTGATACCTACTCCGATATCCAATATATAACAATTAAATGCAATATCCTGATGTTTATATATAATTTACTCATTTATTCGTTAAAAACGTAGGTAGAATTTATGTTGAAACCTGAAAATATACTCATCAATATGAATATACGTTAAAATGTACTAATTTTGATAAAAACATAGCTGTCTGTGTGTAAATACAGAAATCTTGCTAAAATAAGTAAAAATATCATAATTTGTACCTAAGCGGTGCTAATTTTCCACTTAATGATTTCTTATACAGAAAAATATACATATTTCAATTACTTTTAATGCATATATCTTATACACATAGCCCAGCATTTTTTTTTTATACAAAATTATAGAAATGTATTATTTATACAGTTATATATACTACATGGATGCTTATTACTGATACTTTTCATGCATTATTCCATAAACTTTATAAAATAATGAAGAAATCACTTGTATATCGCCATCACAAGCTTTTAAATATATTTGAAAAAATCATGATTTTTCAGTGAAAATCGTTAAAAATATCTTAATTTCTCCCAAATTATGATAATATTATTATTTTGATAAAATCTTATTCAAATATCATTTCTATGTCAAGATCATTTCTAAAATATCGAAAATATTAATAATAACATATAAGTATATAACTAGTTTGCAAATCAATCCATCAATAATATCGCGTTAGATATTTAAGCAAGTATACACTAAAACAGAACATTTCAGTTCTAAATGTCAACCGTATAAATTAGGGTATATTAGAGGTATACGACAGTGCAGTGCCGCAACTTGGTACATGTTGGTGGGTGTGCGACCAAATATATAGGGCACATGTACAGAGGCACAACTATGTATGATTTGGGGGGGGGGCTAAATAAAGCTTAATTATTAGTAAAAAAAACATGTTAATCGATTATGATCTAATACAATTAATTTATTAATACTATTGATATAATAATAATATTATACTGCTCACGGTGTACGCAGTGTAGATGCTAAACCTAAGGCTGGTTGTGATTATACTATTATAGTCATTATACTATGGGAAATTGGGATTCATCAAAAATATTTCGTTATTTCCTATAAAACTAATATATAATTTATGATAATTTTCTATTTTTAAACAACGAATAAATATTTTAAAAGAAAAAAGTTTCAAATAATTTGGCCACGTACCCCGGGGCCCATTGCTATGATTTAACGGGGGCACGGGGGTTCTTTGCACCCCTAGCACCCCCGGTCGTTGAGGCACTGCGACAGTGGCGCCCAACGTCATTCGCGATCCACGACCCTAATTTCTTTTAAAAATATTTGTGTTTGTTTGTTTGTTTGTTTGTTTGTGTTTAATTAAAAGTAATATTCTTTCTACACATATCGCGTTTTGGACATTTTTCCAACAGATTGAATTCTCACGGCGGGAAGACTACGACCAATTAGGTTCACGATGTTTGTGTTTTACACACTCGAGGCATACACGACGGTCAACCAGGCACCACTGGGGCGCAAGATACATGCATATTATGTATAATATAGTTAATATATCATAATTAAAAACCAAACGTCTATTACTGACGTATAGA
>CARXXK010001907.1:0-10990 GCA_949089665.1 Macrosiphum euphorbiae | reverse complement strand
AGAGAGTCCAGTCTCTTATATAAAAGGAATACAAGGGTTTTTTAAAGTGGCTAAATTCGAGCGTTTAAACAGTGATCCCCGGCTTTGCTAGAGGTGGAGAAGGTATTACATATGTAGAGACGGAGAACTTAGGTACGCAAAATGAACATCAGTAAATTTTATGTTGAATTATTCATAGTACAATTAATAGATAATTAAAATCAATTTATCAAAATTACCACGGCATTTCCTTTAATTTTTATGTTCAAAAGTCAAAAATTTTATATTTATTCACTTTTGACCATTAGTTCTATACAGCGTGAGCAAATATGATAGGTATAATAATTTGTTTGCCGATGATATAGCTCTTGTTAATACCGAAGAAAACTGGTCAAAATTAATAGAAATTGTCGAAATTGACTTACAGCTTGTATATAACTGGATGGAAAAAAACTTATTACCACTTAATGTAAATAAATCAGTATGCAACAATTTAAATATTTAGGAGTCATAATGGATGAAGAGCTGAAATGGTCTGAGCATATAAAATGTATCAAAAATAAAATCCGGAGATTAACTTCCCTATTTTATAAAATTCGCTTTCTTAAGAAATCAGTTATACGGCAAATTTATATGGCATTATGTAATTCACTCTTATTATATGGTATAACATGTTGGGGAGGTGCCAGCAGAACAGACATAAAATCGGTATGTATTGCTCAGAAAATTATTATAAAAGTAGCCTACTCGGTACCGCCAACATACCCTTCAATAGATATTTTTAAAAATACTAACATACTATCAATCTATAAATTATACATTAAACAAACACTTATAAAAACAATTCAAATGCAGATACTTAATAATACAGATATAATAGACAGTAGAACAGGTAAGAACATAAAATTACCTTATATATCACTATCCAGTACAAAAAGTGCTCCCGATTATATGGTCAAAACTATATACAACAATTTAGGAAATTATGTAAAGAGTCTAATAAAGTATGAATGTGAAAATCAGTCTAATAAAACCAATGTAAAAAATATAATTAAGAAAAATCGTATAAAAAATATAATTACTAAAATAGTAAATGACCTAGATGAGAATGTGTGTAAAAATCAATTATTAAAAGCATCTATGAGTAAATATAAATGATTATCTATTAGTATTGTTTAGTTATATAATTATAAGATAATGTTATTTAGAGAAGTAAAATACACCATTCTCAATTGTATAAGACACATGACATTTTATTTTATTATATTATATATAAGGGCCACTCAATATTATATCTCTCTAGTATTTTATTAGGCTGGGTGTATGATCTGTGTGGCCCACTTGAGGGGGCACTAAACCACCCAACTCCCCGACGTGACGAAATCTTGAAAATTTGTTGTTATGAAATAGTGCAGAGGCTTGAGAACGGATAGATGTTTTGAGTTGTTTGAGATTGACAGAAGATAACGGGATCTCATTCTTTACGTAAGACTGAATGCCAAGTCTCAAGAACCTATGTTTGGACCGCCCTAAAGTTGACATAATATGTACGGAAAACTGAAAAGTAGACATTTTATTTATAATTCTTATATGTACATTCTATTATACAATACACATAACATATGAACAAAAGTAATACACAATTATGAAGTGTTATAAACAATAACGAAATATTAAATCTAAAATATGTAGTTAAACGTTGTGTGATTGGCAATATTGTGAAATATAACCGCAGGTCCATTGTATCAATACGATATAATATTATTTTCAGTAGGTAGTAAGGCCCCTACTCGAAATGTATGATTATCGTGTTTTTCTATTCGTAATTTTGTGTGATGGCATCATTTTTTTTTTTTTTTTTTTTTTTTTTATTGATCCAAAAGAAAGAATATACATAAATTATTTTTATAGATAACATTTTCGATTATCTATCTCCTTTAAGCAATGCTTGTGTTGGAGATAGCGAGTTATTAAATTATATGTAGTATAATTATTAACAAAAGAAATTATACTAAATTAAAATTTGAAATACATATACAATTAAATAATTAAATAACAATGTAATATTTTTATTTAAAATCGTACATGATAAAAAGAAAAACTATAAAAATTATATTATATTCAAACATACACGAATAAAACAAATATAGATTAAAATTATTTACATAGCTTTAAATATAAAAAGAATTGATTTAAGGTAAATTGCACAATAACCATTCATTAATTAGTTTTTTTTTTTTATTGTTATTTTTAAAGTATAGTAATTTCTGTTTTATATCATAATCCATTGAATTGAAAATAGTAGGCCCAAGGTAGTCTATGAATTTTTGACCACACGTTGTTTTTACATACTTTACTAATGCGTCTAATGCCCTGTGTTGTATTTTTGTACAACTCTGTATTGAACCATTTATTTCTGTTTGTATCTAACCAAAATATTACAATTTTTTTGAAACCGATCTTATAGGCAAAACCTTAAACTCTTCATAATTTTGATTTGTTGAGCCTACCATAGTTTTTGCATCTAAACAGATTCGTATAATTTTGTTATGTTGAAGTTGTAATGGCTTTAAATAAATTTCGGATAGTCCACCCCACACTAAACATCCATATTGGAACACTGATTGATATAGAGCTAAATATATATTGCGCAATATATTTACAGGCAAGATATTTTTTTGTTTATAAACTTTGTGGAGTGAAGAACGTAGCCTCATTACCATATTAAGATCAACACATATTAAATCAATAACTCCTTCAAAAACTTTACCATCAATATTTATATTACATATACAGTTAATATATAAAATGAAAAATGAAGGACCAAGAGCACGACCTTGTGGAACTCCACATATGAATTTCCTTTTTTGACCTGTGTTGTTTATTTTAACTACTTGTTGCATATATTTTGGATAATTTTTAAACCAATTTAAACTAGGTAGGGTAGTTGTTTTATGCCAAAACTAGGTAGAGGAGTCTCCTTATAAGTTATATTAGTAAAAATAACATTTACTTCATCACACGTTCAATAATACAAGTTTGATGAAGTACGGAGGGTATATGCGCGCAAGAGAGCTGCCATCCGTTGGCCACGAAGATAATAGTACTATATCGGTTTTTGATGGCCCTGAAAAGGGCCTTTTTATGGTAATAATAATAATAATAATAATAAATTTAAGCACGTTCACCGCGGATACGACGAGCCAATTGGATGTCCTTGGGCATAATCGTGACACGCTTAGCGTGAATGGCGCACAAATTGGTGTCTTCGAACAGACCCACCAGGTATGCTTCGCTGGCTTCTTGCAACGCCATGACGGCGGAGCTCTGGAAACGCAGGTCGGTCTTGAAGTCCTGTGCGATCTCACGTACCAGACGTTGGAACGGCAATTTGCGGATCAACAGTTCCGTGCTCTTCTGGTAACGGCGGATTTCACGGAGAGCGACGGTTCCGGGACGGTAACGATGTGGCTTCTTCACTCCTCCGGTAGCGGGTGCGCTCTTACGTGCGGCTTTGGTGGCCAACTGCTTCCTGGGCGCCTTTCCTCCGGTCGACTTACGGGCGGTTTGCTTGGTACGTGCCATCTCGATACTGTTTTGATTGAACCAACTATGGGAAATAATAAAATGAATGATGCACGAAAATATTTTTTGCTTTGCTTTGCTTTGTTTGTTGTTACTCTGTTCCAAGCTTTGATGCTTCTTTCAGAGGGTTGCATGTGAGGGGTGAGATAGTTCATGAGTTAGATATTTTTTGTTTAGAAGGAGATTGGTCTGTTTATGAATAATTGTTTAGGCGAGGTTCTTCTGCTTATATTTGAGATGTGTGAGAATTTTGAACTTGTGATGGTGGATTTTAATTTTGATGTCTCGGTCTGTATATATTTTCTGATGGATGGGATTTCAGCAGAGTTCCTGATTGTTGAGTTTCTTACAAACCATTGACTGTCTGTGATGGTTCTTAAAAAGCCTGATTGGGTGCTCTCCAGTTTTTTCCAAGAATTTTCTGATATGTTGGAGGCCCACGCTGGTCCTGCGTATGTAAGAATTGGCCTTAGGTAGGTTTTGTATATATATAATTTCATATTAAGGGGAATCGGACTGTTTTTATTGATAACTGGAAATAGGCAGTGTTTTGCAGCTTTAGTTTTGTTCATTGTGTCTGTGATGTGGGAAGTGAAGTGTAGTTTGGAGTCAATTGTTACTCCTAGGTATTTGGCTTTGGTGGACCATTTTATAGTGTTGCCTTCCATTAGTATATTTTTTGTGTGATAAGGTATTTTGTTTGCATATAGAACTGCTGTAGTTTTAGTAGGGTTTATTGTTACCTTCCAATCTTTGAACCATGTGGAGGTTAGATCTATTTGATTTTGTAGTCTTTTAACGGCGCAGTTAGTGGTGGGTCCGGAAGCGTAAAACATGGTATCGTCTGCAAATAGAGCCGTCTTTGAATCCTTGTGCTGGGGCATGTCATTAATGTAGGCCGAGAAGAGCTGAGGGGATAAGCACGATCCTTGCGGTACACCGGCGAGTATAGGTCTACATGATGACGTTGAGTCGTTGACTCTTACTTCGAATGTCCTGAGTTGGAGGAATGATTGGAGGAGTTTAAGCAGCTGAATTGGTAATTGAAATTGAATTAGTTTGTAGATCAGACCTTGATGCCAGACTTTGTCGAAGGCTTTTTCGATGTCTATAAATGCTGTGGCTGTTTTTGCCCTTTTGTTTAGATTTATTGAGATTTCATCAACTATTTTGACAAGTTGGGTGGTGGTACTATGGCTTGGCCGAAATCCAAATTGTTCGGGTCTAATATGGTCCTTTAAGTAGTGTTGCAAGTGATTAAGGATCAGTTTTTCATAAACCTTCCCCAGCGTGTTTAATAGAAAATTAATACGAAAATATAAAACACCGTTTTATATATACACGAATCGGAACCGTATGCGTCGCTACCATTGGTCGACGTACTGCGGTTAGTTCGAGAGTGGGAGAAATCCGTTCGAGCATTTTGATTGGCCGTGTGTGCGCCGTGAAACGGATAAATACGACGGAATCACGTGACGAGTTATCAGTCAACGTTCAGCAACCCCACCAACAGTTTCTCTGGATACTCATCAACAAGGAACCACCCAAAATAACCAAACATGACTGGACGCGGCAAAGGAGGAAAAGGTCTTGGGAAAGGAGGCGCCAAACGTCATCGTAAGGTGTTGCGTGATAACATCCAAGGAATCACCAAGCCTGCCATTCGTCGGTTAGCCCGCCGCGGAGGAGTGAAACGTATCTCCGGTTTGATCTACGAAGAAACACGTGGTGTGTTGAAAGTGTTCTTGGAGAACGTAATCCGCGACGCCGTAACATATACCGAACACGCCAAGCGGAAAACAGTCACCGCCATGGACGTCGTCTACGCGCTGAAACGACAAGGCCGTACCCTTTACGGTTTCGGAGGCTAACCTACACGCATCCACACACACACATACATTTTTAAAAAGGCCCTTTTCAGGGCCACCAATATTATTTTATACTACCGACTTTTGACCTATAGACATAAGTGACCTAGGGTAAATTATCAACAACATGCTTGTTACTTGGTCGTCAAACGTCGGGAGTTTGTCATGAAAAATATCTATGTATTCCGGTCAAAATAGACATTTAACTTCGGAATAATTCGCATAGACCTGAAAATTGGTACACACCTTAAGTACCTCATCCTAAATAAAATCTCAAAAGTCCGAATCGATCCTATTGCTGCTAATTTTTTTATTCAAGGTCAAAGGTCACAAAATTGTTTTTTTTTTTCATTTATCTTAAAATTTAAATGTTTTCGTAAAAATAGCTTAGACAAAATTTGTAGATCAAGTAATTGTCTAAAAAAATTGTCCTTACACTTTTTTACCTAAAGTTATATTTCGGTCTACGCTTAGTCGGCGGCGCGCGAGGTGACTCTTGTCCGCGATCGGTTACTCAGAAATCGTTTGTGTCATACAAATAATATGATTCTCAATATAACAGTAAAATAAACATTTAAATGAAACTGAAATAGTTACTGTTGAATGTGGAATTCAAACTTTGATTGATTCAAGTGTTGAAAGAAATGACGGACATTTTGAATATTTAAAAGACAAGCAATCTGTGTTGTGGTCATAAAGCTAGTGTAGAGGCTTTTTCAAGAAATTTTTTGGTGGAGAATTTGCTGATATGAGGATATTTCTCAAATTATTTACTAATCATATAATTGTAACAATGTGGGCAACTCAAACCATCCAAGCATTCCGACCTCCGAGCAGCCAAATTTATTACAGGAGAGCTCCACGGCTCTAGGTCGAAAGTAAGTCGAGAAATACTTCTATTTAAGTCGATGCATTTACACTCCGTCGATGGAGGCGGTAATTGAGCTATTATTTTTTCACTGATTTTAATATATTTTTTTTTTTTTTGTCGAATCTAAGAGAATATAATATTTTTATTAATTCAGTTTCTTATACAGAGTGTAACAGATAAAACTGCCTTTCCAATAACTTTTGTTCTAATCAATATTTAAACATTTTTATTTTTATATTCAATGTATTATTGTCACTTGCGCTACACAAGAAATTATTTTTATTTTTTTATACTGAAAATAAAATTAATTTTAAATTATTTACAGTTATTAACAATTTTTGTCATACTTTTAATTCGCATCATTTTTTTTTCTTCAAGTCTTTCTGTTACACCTTGTATTTTATATTAGAATATTGTAGACCAAATATTATGACAGACGATAATATTATTGTATTAATTTGTAGGCGGGTATTCGTTGGCGTGTTTCCATTTACTCCTATTATATTATAGGCAGTGTTGTAAAATATACTTTTTAAAAGTATTTAAGTAATTACTAATTACTCTTAAAATAAAGTAGGTATTTAAAATACCACCCAAATACTATAAATAGTAAAGTATTTGAAATAATCATCAAATACAAAAAAAAATATTCTTTTTACTTTTTACTTTTTAGTGCTAAAATAATTTGTAATAATCAAAAATGTGTTTATTTTATTTTAAAAACATGATTTGTTCAAAAATCAAAATTCTGATGAGTCATGTTAGTTGCACCACAACAATGAACTTTTCTCTACAAAGTTAGGTATATATTAATTCAAAACTATAATATTATGTATTTGGATATCTCATACCACCGTCGACGATAAACGATAATGATAATTATTGATAAAAATTGTCTTGGTAAATAATTAGTAGGTAAGTACTAATAAATAATAATTACCTAGTAATAATATTTTCGTATAGTTAATTAATTATAAACTATAAAGTATAATAGCCTATAAGCAGAAGCTTTTTACATATCATATATTTTGTTATTGACTTAAGCTAATTATAGTGATACCGACTACAGATGTATCTTTTCGATCTTCGTCGACAACAAACTGTCTTCTGGAGAAAAAAAGAAACATTTAATCGACAAAAACTGGTACCAAATTGTCTGTGTGTGGTTTTTATTTATCAAGAATAATTATAAGAGGAAACAAATTAAGAATTAAAAGAATAAAAAATAAGTATTCAATAGTAAAAAAAGGTATTTGAATACTTTTACTCAAATAGGTACTTACTTTACAACACTGATTATAGGTGTATGATATTTATTATTAAACTAAAATGATACAATATAATCCTCAAAGTTGGTAGGTAGTGAATGGACAATGATACAAAAGAAAGAGCCACTGTAGGGAATGCTTGGGTTGGCCCCCTATTTTTTCATTTATAGTCTTGTGATAATGAATCATGGATTACACAATGAACAATTTTTCCCACCACACCACTCTTTCAATTTCTAATCATATTCATAATATATAAAAACTGCTTTTAATACATTAATATTTTAAAAAAATGAATACAAAATGTAAATGGTATAAATTATGAATTTATGAGTCTGCTTATTTTAAAACAGGGGCTGCTAAGCATAACCAAGCAACCCCTAACCGTCCATTGCTCATTGTTTGTACATTTAAACCAGACATATAGCAGTACCATATTATGACAATGACTATGGTTTAAACGATAACGTCACATTCAAGGAATGGTAGATTGTTTTTTCAAAATTACAGCTCTATTAATATCATATTTCAAAAATGTTTTGGTACCACTGTCTATTAAAGGTACATGTAATATTATGTGAATTTTAGAATATTTTCAAGAATCAATAGAATGCACCTAGGTACCCATAAACTGAAAAAACCTAATATAATAACTAAAATAAGTAATAAGTCTTCACCCCATTACCATAATATTTTTGTAAAGATGAGATTTAAAAAAAAAATTGTCTTATTTTCAAACTATTGAAGCCAAAAAAAAATCAGATATAAAATATCTCCCAAGTTATTCGAGATCCAACATGTCTTTATTATACACAAAACCTAATGATTAACAAATTTAAATACTAATTTACTCATTTGATATAATTGGTTTGTTGTACAAATTCAAAAAAAGCTTTAATACAGCAACAAAATAAAAGATTTATAATGTTTTCCACTAAACCAAATAATATTATTACAATATGTATTTTTTTTTTTATTTTTACTGGACATACATTACTCAATGTGTTTACATCATTATGCCATTTTGGTACTTGAAACCATTCAAATAGTGAGTGGCCACAAATAATACCACTTACAATACATACAATGGAAGTTTATATGTAGACATACCTAGTGTATATGAAGGACATGGCTAAACGTATTGACGTGTACAAACTACCTAATTTACAGAATAATAATAAAAAAAAAATGTAGTCGGCTTACGATAGATTCGTCATTTTGTATAATAATATATTAATAAACATTCAATAGGATAAATTTAAAATACATACCCGGTTTATCGGCATAAACATTTTGTAACAAAATCTTTAGAAATCAATCAAACAATCAAACAAACAAACAAACAAAATAATAATAATAATCAAACAGAACATTTTATATACATTACACAATATATCTAATGTACATATATATAAATATTATATATAAAATGCATTCGTACACATATCACAAAATAAACTAAAAACTAATAAAAAAAAAAATCATACACACTCCAAAATGACAATTTTCAAAAACAAAATCCGTCAAAGCTCTTTGGACAAATTGTACAGGTATCTACAATGTTTGTAAATGAACATTAAAATTGAAAGTATAAAAATAACATTTAAAGTACAAGAGAAAAGGTAAAGAGACGGACAGTACAGAGGGATAGGAAAAGGATAGTACAAGATTTTTTTGAAAAAACATAATTTAATTCAAAGATGGTGTAGATAAATGCATACATGTTTTTCGAAAAAATGTTTTCGAACGTCAGGAAAAAAAGAATGAAAAATAAAATAATATACATTTTACATGCCTAATGTATTATGTTTGACACATAAAGCATCAGATAACTTATATTTTGGTCAGACAAGTCAAAGTTATACAATACAAATGAAACGCTAGGGAAACCGTTAACTTACACGATTCGTTGTGCAGTATTGTTTTAAAAAATATAAATAAATTACAACAGTAAAGACTAACAATGACGCAGCGTAGTAAGACGCGTAAGTCACAAGATTTAAGTAATATGGTAAAATGGTCACGGGGAATTTAAATAAAATGTAGGTATGCCACCTCTATCTCGCGGAAACTAATACTAAATAAAAACACACTTTTCTAAAAAAACAAAAAAATAATGAAAAATTTAAAAGTGTGTGGTATAATATGTCAAGTGTAAGAGCGCCACACACTTTTAAATTTTTCATTATTTCTTTGTTTTTTTAGAAAAGTGTGTTTTTAAAAAAAAATTTTTTAATTTTTTATTTTCTACTTTTTAGTTAAAAAATTTTTTTTTACGGATTATTGTATTGTCATCAAAAACCAAGGTCTATACCAATTTTCAGAATTTTTCATCTTCAAAAAGTGCCTCAAATCGAGCGCGCAAGATTTGATCACAGACGGACGTGAAACCGAACTTAAGAAAAGTGTATAAAAATAAATAAAACGCTTTCGTTAGACTACATTATAAACATTTAAATCTTAAAATAAAAACATAGTTACACTGTGTAAGCGATACAATTAAAAATTAATAATATTATTATGTTCTCTTGACACATTTTCAAAAAAAAAATTCTCCCCAAGACTCGGTCAATTTTTTTTTTTTTTTTTTAAAGAATTCAGTCTTTAGAGTTACTAGAGAAAAAAAATACACACACGCTCGCGCTTTTACAAAACAAAATAAAATCGTAATAAAAATTCAAAACGACGTTAGCGGCAAAAAGTAAAAGGTATTTTGATTTTTACATTAAACACACATTATAAAATTATAATATAAACATGGATTGTGGATTGTGAACAACTTTCTTACGGTTTTTGGCACAATCTAACGGGAGATAAATTAGTCTAACAGAGAATGAGTATTGTGCGCGAATATGATATTACGAGGACTATCCCTCAGGACTTTCCTTCCATCCCTCCCGTCACCAAACCAGACGACTGAGATATCCCCTCTCAGACGATGGCCAGCCCTCCGCCCTGGGATCTTATTCTCGAGATCGATCGACAAGAAGTCGTGTGCGACTAAACTCGAATGATTATGTCGTAGTCGACTACAAAACGCTATTCTCCAAAAGCATTCGACTAAAATTAGTCGCATTCGAGATTGAGTCGACTAGTAATAATCTTGTCGAGTGAACCACAATGGTATTACCTAAAATTCATTTATTATCAGAAATATTCCCGCCAAAATATGATATATTGATACACGAATAAAGATATATCTTAATTCGTGATTGATACTGATTGTTACTAATCAAATTGTTTAATTGTTAATTCTTGTTATACCTAATATACCTATAATTACCTATTATATTACCCATGCCTATTATCATATTGCCTATGATATGACCCAGTTCCAAAAAACTGCAATGCAATTAAAACCTAAGAACATATTTTTACATTTAAAATAGTATATGTACCTACCTTATTATTGTTATTAA
>CARXXK010001906.1:0-11019 GCA_949089665.1 Macrosiphum euphorbiae | reverse complement strand
AAACGGCGTTCGCTTTTCGCGAGCACGGCGACGCGGCTTAAGAGTCATACATTGACTCAGATTTTCATCTCAGTAGGTGGCTAGGTTGGTTAGGCGTGAGGACAGGTGACTCGAGGGTTGTGGTTTCGAACCGTGGTTTCGATAAATTGCGGCGGCCGTGTTCAATGGAATTTTTTTTTCGCGTTTTTTTTTTCGTCACATTAATTATTTTTAACGAAAGTGTTGTGATTTTTTTCAAAATTCGCGTTATTATATTAAATATATCGGTATTTATATATATTATAATTCGTTTAACTATATTTATTTTGCAAAAAAATATAAATATATAATAAATTAATATATTAAATAATAATAATAATATTAGCATTTAATTAATACTTGATTTTATCGTGACCAACGCACCTATATGTTTCTTTTATAAATACAATATAATATAACTAAAACTAACCTATATGACATATATTGTAGTACCTTCTTGATATATTACGGTTTTTAAGTGATTCCGATTTGGTTAAATATTGTTTAATACGATATTAATAAACTAATAGATCTAAAAGAACTGATTAAACTCTGGCATTTAAGTAGTACGACTCTATTATGACTGCTCTTTTTGCCGTTTTTTCGAAAATTCGAGTTTTAGCCCCTTTCGGTCGTATCACCCTCCCCGTCGACGACTTATTCGCGTTCCCCGCTAAATTTATAACCGACGCGTGGCCCTACATTTTCAAAAACGAGTCCCGGCGAGGAGTGGCGTCGCGGAAAAGAGAGTAGGTACCGATTACGTTTCGCTATATACAGGCATAAATACATGCGTCTCGAGGTTCGATTTTTTTTTGCAATTCTCGCGTTTTATACGTCCTAGGGCCGCGCAGCTGGTAGTCCGCTTCCCGACGCGGTCGGATGGCCCGCAACGACGCCCTTTGACTGACGACCAAACGGCGTTTTAAGAGTCATAGATTTGACTCTGATTTTCATCTCAGTAGGTGGCTAGGTTGGTTAGGCGCTAGGACAGGTGACTCGAGGGTCGTGGTTTCGAACCCGCCGCCCGAAAATCGATAATATTTGCGACGGCCGTGATAAATTGAATTTTGTTTCGTCGTTTCGCTATCACTTTCGTCTTATCATTTTTTTTCAAAATTCGAGTCTTAACGCCTCTACTGACTTCGGACCTCCCCGTTGAAGACTTATTCGCGTTCCCTGTCAAATGATTTAGCAGAGCGGACAGTGTCTTTATTTACTATACATGGGCGTGAATATAATATGCGACGAGAGTTTGATTTCTCTTTTTTTTTTTGTTTTTTTTCAAAATTTCGAGTTTAGCTCCTTTTGGTCGTATTACCCTCCCCGTTTGAATCTTATTCGCGTTCCCCGCTAAATTTATAGCCGGTGCGTGGCCCTACTTTTTCACAGACGAGTCCCGGGAAAGAGCGGCGTCGTGGAAAAGGGAGTAGGTACCGTGTAAGTATCGCTATATACAACAATAAATACATGCGTCGCGTCGTTTTTGCCGTTTTTTTTTCTAAATTCGTTTCTGGCCCGTTTAGTGGTATTACTCTTCCTGTTTGGATGTTATTGGCGTTCCCCGCTAAATTATAAGGCCGCCCGCGTCAGTACTTCGCTCGAGTCGAGTTCCGCGGAGGAGATCTCGCAGCGGACAGTGTCGTTATTACTATAAACGGAAATGAAAATATGCGACGAAAAGTTCGATTTTTTGATTCAAGAAACTGCGTTATTATGTTATATTTTACTGCTTACACGATCTACCCACAGAGTCGGTCTGTAGGTACCTGGTACATGCATATTATAATATATAAATGTATATTTATCAAGAGTTGATACACGGTGGCTGGGTTGGTTTAGTTAAATTATATACTTTATAAAATATTATCCCAGCTCGAGTCGACGATGGATGTCACAGAAACAATAATATAAAATAATTATATATTAGGTATTATTAATTTGAGTATACAATAGGTAGGTTTAATCAAATTAATAAATAGATAATTGATAAATAACAATATTTAGATAATTGACAACCACAGCTAGGTATTGCTTTTATTATCTACATTTGTGAGCAACGCACCTAACTCGTTTGACATGGGCTCGATTAAATATAAATATATAATATACTATGTAGTAGGTACTTGATACAGCTATTACAGTTTTTAGGTCAGTAAGATTTGGTTTGATTATAATACTGCTACAGAGTACAGATACAAATAATAGTTAATACTATATTAATAAACAAAATAGAACTTTATGTAAGTACCTACCTCTTTATTTTAAGTCTGGCAATTAGATTGTATAATGATATGACTATATACTATTTGATATAACTTATATAAGTAGGTTTAAATATGAGTATTATATGAAATAAACTATTTGTTATTATAACGACTATGGTTATCTTATACTTACTTGAATAGACAATAGTAATAATAACCAACATACTTGTAGGTATACTAGGTACTACTTAATATATTACAGCTTTTAGGTGAGTCAAATTATGTATATTAGTAAATAAAAAATTACTAACTATATTATGTATTTAATTAAATTCTGGCAGTTATGTTGTATAATGATAAGACATAATTTGATATTACTCAAAATATGTGTAGGTCTATCATGTTTATTTATGTACATGAGTTTCAAATCAATAAAACAAAAACATAATTAATAAATGATGAATAACAAATTGATATTATATATTATGTACTTACATATGACCTATATGCATTATAATATATATGTATTACTATTATACCCATAGTTGTATTAAGTATATGCAATATAAACTACATTCATACACACTTGCATACACATAACAGATAAGTCATAACACAATGATGCACCATTATAAATGTGCAATTATAATTACTAAATAATTTAAACTATCATGAATATCATATGACATTAAATAAATTGGTAGGTAGGTACATAATATATTATATACAGTCATACAATATAACAGCAAAATATTATGATAGTAGACCTACTCAGTAAAATAAATGCCAAAAAATACAAACTATATGCATTGTATAGTGTATACATTTATACATACCTACGTTTAAGGTCAATCAAATTTGCTATTCATCAATAAAATGATCTATTTATTAATTTGATTTAATTCTCATAATTAAATAAATATACAAGGTAGGTACAGCTATATATGTAAGTAATATCAAATAGTATAGAAAATATTATACAATTATTAAATAACTTTACTTAAATATATAAAGATCTTTTTATTTATTAATATAATAATATATATTATATAGAAACAGTATTTGTATGCTACATTAAATTATTAATTACCAAAATAAGAAAGTGGCTATTTTATTACCTCAACCGGCTCAACCAATTAACTTAAATGACAACTGTAATATTATATTGATAAGTATGCATTTATTAGTTCATAACAAGGACTGGAACCGTAACTTTTTGAAAATCTTAGGACCGAAACCGGACCGGAACAATTAAATACATTTTTTTAAGAAAAGAAACCGAAACCTATATTTTGATGTAGAGGTTTTTTCCGTTTTTTTTGGTTCCAAAATCCAATAGATATTTCATCTGTGGTGTAAGTAGGTAATAACTAATTATTACTAATAATAAATAAATAATTATAAAATCGTAGACCTAAATTTTGGCGTAATGACGTCGAGGAAGGTGACTCGCGGTAGTCGGATTGCTTTGAATTTTTTTTCACATAATTCATAACTTAATTTTGCGTTGTCGGTGACTGTAATGGACGCTGTCCCGGCCGCACGTTGCCTACCCGGATAACATAGATGGGTGACCTGCTAGACACCAAAATCAGACGGTGGCTATATGATTTGCACGGACGCCCGAAATATTTTGAATTTTCTTCACGAAATGTATTCTTTAATTTTGCGTTTTCGGTAACGGTAATGAACGTCGTCCGCGATTCGACGCAGTCGGATCGCATACGTGATGACGTGCTCCAGCCGTCGAATATTGTCGGATTGCCTTCCAGGGTGACTACGACCAAAGTCGAGAAACGTGACTGACCAGCTAGACCCCAAATACTATAACTACGCCGAACGTCATTCGAGATGACTGACCGGCAAGACACCCACAAAAATACAACGACTATATTATTTTTCATATATTTTACTATGTTAGATTTTCATAATCATGTGTAGGTTCTGCGTTATGATTCATGTCCTATGTGTAGTAACACCCAAACAAAAAGCTGGCTATAAAACTCGGCCCTCGCACATTGTCGGATATCCTAGCCGTATTACTAAGGAGGACGTCGCTTCAGCTATATGATTTCTTTACGGGATTTTGAATTTCCGGCGTCATTTAAGAACGTTGTCGGCTAACATTGTTGCTTATACGGGCTACCACGTCGAACCGCGGTGATCCTAACCCTTATCACACACAGAGATGCTCGAGAACAACGACCAGATCAGATATTTAGTTAATTTTGCGTTTTCGGTGACAGTAATGAACGGTGTCCGCGATTCGACGCAGTCGGATCGCATACCTGATGACGTGACCCGCGGCCGTCACACATTGTCCGCTATTACTACGGCGAACATCATTTCGAGGTGACTGACCTGCTAGACCCCAAAAGATATATTCACGTAAATTATATAGCTGATGTACCGGTTCGTGTACCGGTCGTCACGTTGTCTACCCGGCTGACTACGTCCAACATCGAGTCGGAATGCCTACCTGGATAACATAGATGTGTGACCTGCTAGACACCAAAAAAACAGACGGTTGCTATAAGACTTTTATGGACGCCAGAAATATTTTGAATTTTCTTCACGTAATTTATTCTTTAATTTTGCGTTTTCGGTAACAGTAATGAACGTCGTCCGCGATTCGACGCAGTCGGATAGCATACGTGATGACGTGCCCCAGCGGTCGTATATTGTCGGATTGGCTTTAAGGGTGACTACGACCAAAGTCGAGGAACGTGACTGACCTGCTATACCCTAAAAAAATCGCAGCGGCTATGTGATATTTGAATTTTTTTACGTGATTAACATAAGTAAAAAATTTTGACAGCTATCCGGTTAACTTATCCACTGGTAACCTAATCCACCATCTAACATCCACCAATATAACATCCTTATCAAAAATCCACTACCCTTATCACTAATCCACTATCTTTATCACAAATCCAATATTATTATCACTATTTTTTATCACAAATCCAATGTCCTTATCACCTGATCTCCACATCACCCATACACCGCGTCGGCTGAGACCCACGACCACACCACGAGACCACCGCTGCTTCCGAAATCGAAAACACTCATGACCGACACCCGGGTAGGTAGATAGGTAGCAAGGCCGCCGGAATTTTTTTTTCACTTTTTTCTTTATTATTACTTTTCGATTTCACTTCAGCCTTATCATATTATAACGAACATTTTACGATTTTTTCGAGTTTCACCGCCAAATGTATAAGTCAGTACTTCGCTCGAGTCGAGTGCCGCGGAGGAGATCGGAGAGCGGACAGTGTCGTTATTACTATATACGGAAATGAAAATATGCGACGAAAAGTTTCAATGTTTTTTTTCGTCATATAAATATGATTAACGGAAACGTCATCAGCTTATCGAGTTTTGCTTCTAAATCGCTCTACTACCTACTAATTACTATAAACGACAAAAACTATTAAACGTGGCCGCCCGACTTGCTAGACACTCAACAAATCACGGCGACTATATTATGACTAGCACGGGCGCCCGAAATGTTATTATTTATATACATTTGATTTACGTCATTTGGCGTTTTCATGCCTTGACCCGGACGTCGCACTATCCGACGAAGTCAGATTGCCTACCAGGGTTGCTACGTCCAACGTCGAGGAAGGTGACTGACCTGCTAGACACCAAAACATATACCAATTTCTTTACTTAATTTTGCGTCAGAAGTCACACGTTGTCCGCTATCCGACGCTCGACCCTAGATCCTGCTAGACCCCAAAACATATTTTCGCGTAATTACGTCGAGGAAGGTGACTCGGTAGTCGGATTGCTTACGAAATGTTTTCAATTTTTTTTCACGTATTTCATAACTTAATTTTGCGTTGTCGGTGACTGCAATGGACGCTGTCCCGGCCGCACATTGCCTACCCGGATAACATAGATGACTGACCTGCTAGACACTGAAAAATCAGACGGTGGCTATATGATTTGAATGGACAAGCGAAATATTTTGAATTTTCTTCACGTAATTTATTCTTTAATTTTGAGTTTTCGGTAACAGTAATGAACGTCGTCCGCGATTCGACGCAGTCGGATTGCATACGTGATGACGTGCCCCGACCGTCGAATATTGTCTTAAAGGGTGACTACGTTCAAAGTCGAGGAACGTGACTGACCCGCTAGACCCCAAATACTATTACTACGGCGAACGTCACTCTAGGTGACCGAACTGCTAGATACCCACAAAAATTACTATATTATTTTTTTATCAAATTTCGAATTTCCGGCGGCGTCGTCGAAAAGACTCTGTCAAAGACTCTGCCCTGGCTACCACAGGCTACCACGTCGAACCGCAGTGGTCCTATCTTTATCACACATCCTTATCACCAGACCTCCACATCACCCATACACCGCGTCGGCTGAGACCCACGACCACACCACGAGATCACCGCTGCTTCCGAAATCGACAACACTCGGGGTCCGCTCACGGGGGTCTGGGGGTGTCCCCCAGCGACGCTCGGAGAGCTAGTCTCTTCTCTATACTATAAAGCATGAACACGTGTGGCGCCGCCTATGTGTTAAAACTCAACTGCTATAGTGAACAATGGAACGGATGGCGGGAAATCGCGGCGGCGGAGCCGTCGCTGCGTTATCACTCCTCCTTATCGCTTTTCGCGGTTTCGACCGTCTTTCACGATTTTTTTTCAAAATGTTCGAGTTTTACCCCCCTCGGGGGCCCCGGAAGGTCCCGTTCGGACCTTATTCGCGTTCCTCGGTAAATTTATAGTCGGCGCGCGGCCCTACTTTTGGCCAGGCGGGCCCGCGGCGGCGGATGTCGAGTGGCAACGGAGCGCCGCCGTCGCGCGCGTTTTTTGCCGTTTTTTTCGAAAATTCGAGTTTTAGGCGTTTCGGGGCGTATCGACCGCCCCGTTCGGATGTTATTCGCATTCCCCGCTAAATTTATAGTCAACGCGTGGTCCTACTTTTCCAAAAACGAGTCCCGGGGAGAAGGGGCGTCGCTTAAACGAGAGTAGGTACCGCTATATACAGGCATAAATACATGCGTCTCGAAGTTAACGCGGCTTAGGGGTCATAGATTTGACTACGTTTTTCTCATCAGTAGGTGGCCAGGTGGGTTAGGCGTCAGAGCAGGTGACACGAGGGTCGTGGTTTCGAACCCGGTCGCCGGGATTTTCGATAATTTGCGGCGGCCGTGTTAATTTTTTTTTTTTTTTCCGTCATAAAAGTATGATTAACGGAAATGTTCCTTTTTTTTTCAAAATTCGAGTTTTACCGCCCTTACGCACTTCGTTAGGATTTCGCCCGTTATTCCCGTAATTTATATTTTACGCGATTTTTAATATATTAACGTTTGTTTAATGTCTTATTATATCCATTAATATATATTTATTACATTTTCAATGATGTGTAGGTACTGCGTTATGACTTATGAATTATGATTCATGTCCTGTGTGCACACATGTTATATTATAGGTATATAGGTATTGTGTTGGTATGTGTTTAATGTTTCTGCATGCGTGTGTAATATTACGATTTAGGAGCGACACTGCGCGCGATACTCTCTACGTAGGATCGTTATTATAAATACGTCATGAAGGTTCGACGCGGTATTCCACGCACCAACATGATGTTAGACCCGTGGTTACCAATATTATGATCACGGTTCCAAGACTATGGTAGGGATACAGTACGCGGGGTCGGCTTACACTCGAACTTAGGTGGAGTGGAGCCGCGGGGGGACAACTTTGGCGACGCGAAACGCACAACCTGCAGGACGCCTCAACTCGTGACCGGCGCTCTTGCAACGCACATCAACCCGGAAAAGCCCAATACAGTTATACGTTGTATTATATTATATTATTATAATATTCGGTGCTTTTCTGGGAGTTTTTGCTTTTTGCATTGGGCGCTTTTCACATACCGGTGAGTACGACTTTTATATCTCCTACAATAATAATAATATAATATATTAAGATAAACTACAGGTGTATTCATGGCAGCGTGTATCGCGAACGTACATATTTTCACCACGTTTTTCGTCATTCGTTTTCCGCGCGTTTCGTGTTTTTTCGTACACCGCAAAATGTACTTTGAATACCTATAACGTTTTTTGTATCCGCATTCGTATTAGCTGTGAGAGGTGTAGACGCGTAAGTCCGTTGGCCGTTTCGGCGCGTTACCACGTGTTTTATCGCTTGGAATTTTGCGTTAATAAAAAGCTGGGTACCTATGTAATTTTTCGTATTTTTCTATTTTGTATGTACATCACGTAAGCCGGTGTGTACCTATTATTTCTAAAAATGACACACGAGTCGCCAAGTGTCTTACATCACCGCTGATAACGAACTGATGACACCGTCGTCCGTCATTATAATATTCGATTCTAACGAGTTTTTCATGTTATTTAGTATTTACTTTTTACTTATTATTATACTTATAATTAAAGACCGGATTTAATTGATATTGCAACTTTTTTTGTAGTTAAGATAAATCAAATCTGATCAAATATGTACACGATTTGTATTAATTACTGTCTTTCTGTTTAATTTTATGTTGCAATTTATTGCAATTTTTAATGTTTTTGCAATTTTTTTCAATTTTGTATATTTCACGTAAACAAATGTACAAATCAATATTCCTTAACTAATTTTATAATATAAAAATAATAACATTATTGTGGATTTTTATTATTGGTTTGATTAATATGATCTTAGAAGTAAAAAGGAGTATTATCTATGTTATTTATCGCTCGTCTGGAATTTTCTATCTCAAATTACTGTGACTAGCGATAATAACGACTACGAAAGCTATCAGATTTAATCAAGCTTTAACAGATGATGCTTTAAGTGTCGAAAAGCTGAAACTGCTTGTACAAGATAATGCAGTCAAATGTGGTTTAGCATTCATAAAATTACACTTATCTGAGTTATGCACGAATCTCAAAAATTTGGAAGAATCTAATAGTGAACTACTGAAAAGTATGGATATTTTTAGAAAAATTGAAGATATTTTAACAAATATTCCTGGTTCAGAATGGGAAAAAATTAAGGAAAAATGTATGTATGTAATTAAAAAAAATGATGGGTATAAAACTTTAAAGTGTTACTATGAAGTCATGTCAGGTAAAGCAAATGTTAATTTAGATATAACGCCTACTTTATTAAATGACCGTCAGATCGAAGCTGTGTTCGAGGCATTTCGTTCCGGGTGTTGACTACACTGCAGGAAATGCACAACGCCGACGTGTGCCGTGTGCAGTGCCGTCTTTGGTGAGTGTAGAAATCATAATATGTTTAATAAATATCATTTCATTGCAGTAAATCGTGACGGTTACACTTTGTCACTAATACTTTTGTGTACTCTCGTGAGTTTAATGTACCTACCGCGTGTGTTAGCAACCTAACTTACTTTAATAACTCAACTCTATGACATTCAACGTTTTTGTTGCAACATAACACATATTATAAGCTCACAAAAGGTACCTACTGTTTAATACACGATATCAAGTGAATGACATAATATAATAACAAAAGTCATGATATTTCAATGATATACAACACCTTTAACAATATGGGAATTACCTACTTAATATAGTGTTTTTTTTAGATAGTGCAGCCCACTTTTTAATTATCATTCGACAAAAATTTCTGCAGTGCTCATTTAATTTCATTTATTTGCTTTGATAAGTATTTTATCATTTCACATATTGTCTTATTGTTAGCAATTTATACAACTAACTTTGTTTGTACTACAGTGTAACATATTTACTACTATATTCTTCTTTTTATTGTTGGAAGTTAAAATGCTGTATTAAATTACACTTTATTTTTATTCATTTTGTTAAAATGATAAACTGTATATCCACTCCTACGAAATAGGTAGTGCAAGTCACAGTTAACTCTCTGTTGGGTATTTACAACCAATGAACAAAATAATACTACTATTACTACTACTTACTACTGACCTAGGTATACTACTCTCCTTTGTTTGTAAGTTGTGTACTAGATAGGCATTTTATCATTTAACATGTGGTACTCTTAGAAATGTTTTTATTATTTCAAAAGTTAATACAATAGATTTGTTTACGTTTATTCCGTGTTAATATTCACGGTGATCTTAGGTACATAGATATTATATAAATTGTTTCTGTACATAACTTAGGTTACTCTGCTATACCTACTTATACTTAACAATACTGTACTGGCTCGGTACAACATTCTTGAAAACTAAATGTCTATTTTATCATAAGAATTCCATTCAGCTTATTATATTCTAATTGTATGTATAGAAAGCAAATTGTAGAATAACTTGAACGACATTCAATTGTGTTGCCACTGTTTCAGATTTCTAAAATTGATGACTAAAATTTGATACCTAGATTAACTTACAACTATACTTAAATATCAACTTTGACCTAAACAGGATACTTCACGTTTTGCTATATAAATTAACATTTTCTTAATGTTACTACTACACAAAGTAGGTATTACTGGACTCTTCAATAAACTCTCCTTTTTTTTGTGAATTGTGTAGCTACTGGATAAGTGTTTTATCGTAGTGTTCATCACTTTCTTTACTGTATTTATACAACTAACTTCATTTGTAACACTGTGTAACATATTATCTACTACTGATGTGTGTTATTTGATACATAGTGGTGATAGATATAGGTGTACTTGATTTTATCACATTGAAGACCTTGTATGATTTTATTAGTGTAACAAAAACCTTACATTCAACTTATCCTATAAGAATTTCATATAAATGCACTTATTGCATATGAGTATAAACGGTATAACACATGAGC
>CARXXK010001905.1:0-11029 GCA_949089665.1 Macrosiphum euphorbiae | reverse complement strand
TTTAAATACATTTTAACAATTAGAATAACAAAAAGTTGTATTCGAATTATGCCTGAATTTATAAATCAAAACTATTCAGCTAACAATAATACAAATAACAGTTAAGAATGAAAAAGTTCTAATTGATGAATATATTTCTTTTTATTTTAGGTTGAAAAGTTCCTAATTGTAGAACCAATTTATAATAATATGTATTTTATTAATTTTAATACCAACCAATACAGCAAATTATTATTATAATGATATGAATTAAACTATACAAGTTGCTACATGCCTTAGAACTTTAATTTAAACAAAATGATTTCAAGGAATAAGATATTTTAACTCAAACCTTAAAATTGCTCTCCTGGACAATTTCATAAAAACGATTTAGAACCTTTTCATTCTATACCCACGAAGCTAAAACGAATTAAGAACGATATTGCAAAAATTAATTGCCGAAAATCATTAGTTTTTAATTGAAAATGATAGGGAAGTCTATTTTAAAGTTATAGTTAATTGAAATTTTTGGTTACCTATCTCATATATACCTACCCGGCGTATTCACTTGCACGCTGTGCTCCCTCGGACAATTATAATTAAAAACATCCCTCGACTTGTTATATAAAACTTGTCATGAATTATTTTTGCACCATCATTCTGAAGACGTTGATTTAACTAGGTTAAAAAAATTGTTATTTGTTATACCCACTTAAGCTCGGTAAACTTTAAGCGTTGTACGGGTGCGTAAAACACCGAAAATCGTGAACTTCGTAAGGCTATGCGATAACAACTTATGATTTCCGTGAGTTAACTTTTGCATCATAAATCTTATAACTGGTTGTAAATCATAGGTTTCCAAAAAAAAAAAATTGAAAAATTTGCTTGGGTGCTAAACTATATGGTTTAGACACTAAATTAAAAAAATATTCTAGGGTTTTAAGAAATTGCCTTCAAATTATCACATTTAATTATTTTATATAGTGATATTATTGGTAGGGTAAGTTAAATAGAAGAAGTTACATAAGTTTTTCCACCTGTAACATACATGGTAAAATTTTCAAACTATTTTGACTCTTTTTGAGCTATTTATAGTCATGAGACAATTATTTTGTAAATTATTTATCAGTTTAAAATTCATAAAGTTCCTTGTCCCAACCACTTTTTTTTATAAATTTGTATTTAAAAATGTAACTTCCCCTGAACTGCGTCTATGGAGTCTGGCCTCCGGCGGGAGAATGCATTAGATATTAGAATGTCTGTCACAGATATAAACTACTGTAAATTATAATTTATATTATGTTTGTGATGTCTATAAATTTGTGGACTAATTTGTTTGGTTAAATTTAGTATGCGATAAATAACTGAAATAGCTAGAAAACAAGAATACATTGCAGACCACAATCATTTCTGTAAAAGAACACACGATTTATCAATAGACCGTTTATGTGCTGAGTGTAGAAGTTCTATGGATTTATCATATTAAAACTTATATTTTATATCATCTATGGTAATCGCCAATTGTCGACATTCGTCCGCGACGATTAACAATTCTAATAATTTTAGTGAAAAAAAAAATAATAAGCCATCAATTTAGACAGATAGTTCGTTAAGCCGTATATATTATAATGTAAGTTTTAACACGAATTCGCACATTTCGTTATGTTCAGGTAATTTTCATATAATATTTCGATAATTTCAAGTTACAGTTCGGAACGAGATGAAGATAGGTAGCTGTTTCTTAGGTGGCGTCACGTACTCGAGGTTTGCATTGTTGATGATGCACTCTAGCTAGGTTTCACCGGAAGAGTCGATGTTTCAGCGTAAGTTTGTTTTCATATTATTTTGGGATTTACGATTTATTTTTAGGCATTTTAATAATTAAAAACATAATATAACGTAATGTTGTAGTAGAAGCTGGAAACTGTAGTACCTATATTCTAATTTATACCTAATCCAATTAATGTAATTCTTTGAATTTTTAAAATTTTAATGTAACATTTATTATGCCTACACAAGACACTTACCTTCCCAAAATTGAATTTTTCTCAAAATTTGTTGTTTTAACGATAAATGACAATTTTAGGTCCCTATTATGGTGAAAGTACCTATTTAATACAAACATACAATTATTATTCGAAAATACATTTTCCTATATTATTATTTACTAAATACAAAGAAACTTAAAAATAAACAATATGATCATTGATTACATACAGAGTAAATATATTTATTATGCATGGAAAACGAAGGTTTATTTTGACTACCTACTTATCGTGTACATATTAAACACGAAAAAGAAATAAGAAAAAAAAAATAAGAAATTAAATATAGGTACATCATAGTAAAATCAAAATATTCATCGCCCCGCTCAGAATCTAAAATATAAATTATAGGTACCTACCTGATATACAATTAAATTAACATAATATTAAATAATAATTAATAATTTTGTGATCAACAGTATTATTCGTAGAAAATGTTAGACTTGGAATTTTACAAATCTAGTTGGTATTATGGTGGATACTGTAAATTTGATGTTCTTAGGTACTGTATATTCTTATGTTAACTTTAAAATCCATAAATCACATTTTCATTTAATGATTTTTAAAAAACAATATTATGCTTTTATAAAAATATGCTTGTACTTATGATATATTCACCATATTAATAAATAATTAAATTAAGAAACGAAAATAATAATTAAAATTTATATACCATATTTAATGTTATTATAATTGAAATTCAAAATTATAAACTATTTTGATTTTTGCCATATAAAATTTCAACGAACAAATATGAAATATTGTTCCTGAACACGGAACTCTTTGATATAAAAAGTTGCGTTACCTATATGATATCCGTGGGTTCATCATATTGACGTACCTATAGTATAATATCTATCATTTATATTCCATGGCAAATCTCAGTCATTGCAGAAGACACAGTCGTCATTAAAAATTTCAAAATTTCAATATGCAAAGCAGATATGAGCAAAAAACTTGCTGCGTTCCGTATAATTGTATTTTTCATAAATCACAATATTTTAAGTCGTTTTAAGTTCTGTATATTATGGATATTTTCCTCGTCAGCCTCGCAGTGAACACACGTCACGGATTCCGCCGAAAGAATCGATGTTTAAAGTAAATTTGTTTTCATATTCTTTTGGGGCTTAAATTTACTTTTAAGAATTAAGATAAATATTTAATGTCACCAAAAATGTGTTATTGTAGACGCATATTTTATAAATTGTTTTTCCAGTCCCCGGTCGTAGAATAATTGTAATTAATAGGTGAATATGAAAATTATTTACTTGAAAAAGACATATGTTTTGGTTTAATTTATAGAAATATATGTTTTAACTGATAATAGTCATACAATACAATTTTAGTTTATAACTGGTCATTTTTTTTCAAATCCAACGTTATTATAATAGTTATGGGTAACTATTAACTTAGTGTAACATAGGTACTCAACTTCTATTGCTCTCCTAATATCTATATTATAGGACTCGTAGATTGTGATAAATTTTGTAGAAATTTGAACTTTAAATGCCTATAAAACAAAACGTGCTTATGTATTTCTAATATTTTTTAACTTCTATTACCTATATAAACATACGAGAAACTTTGTACCTATTATTTTTAAGCTTTTTGATCCGACGAATAAAATTTTAATGACATTTATAGAATACAGAACTAAAAACATTTCATAACTGAAATGTCTTTAATAAATCACTGAAAACGAGTCGAAATATTTTGAACATTTTATAATATATAGAAAATGATAGTTTAAACATTTTGACATTTTAAATATCGACGGTTAATAGTTGTTGAATATAACAACAAAATAAGAAAATGGTTTTACGAGAATCATACACACATTATTGTAAAATCCAAACATTCATTGCTCCCGTAGTCCGCTCTAAAAAACAAACTAACACATAATAGTTAAGTAGGTATAATAAAAATTAAACATTATACATATACAATTTAATAGGTATCCGTAACTTAGGTCATAAGAATATTGTTGAACATTTTACTGCAGGCTGCGTATTATTTCAGAAATGGTATTTAACTCGTCAGTGAAGATTTGTCAACTGGGAATAATATATCATAAGCAGACTGAAATGTGTGACGTTGCAGTATTTCGAAGAGTAAGTTTTATAGAAGATTTTGATTCGGACACGGGGTATGTATTTTCTTATTTTTCAGTAGGTTTCTTTTTATTATAGTTAATCGATCAGAGTTGTACTGCCCGAAACTTTTCAATTATTTGTATTGTAACTATACTGGTATAACACTATTCTGGATATCAATAAAGTAGTGATAAAAATTAGGAAATTGGTCAGGTATGATATTTTATGGTATGTAGGTACTAATTCTTTTGAGTAGATAATTCGTTCAATTATTTAAATATTTTCACCGATAATCAAGTACGATGACTTGTAGGTAACTAGAGACTGAGTGAATATGAATTATATTGTGTGGAAGTGTATGATGTGGCGAAGATAAGGAAAGAGGTCAAACAGGATTTCAGAATGTTTGGCGTATGAAAGGGTAATGCGAAAAAGAAATGTTAGGTTAGGGTAGGTAAGTGGAGCGAGAGTAGCAGATATGAGAATGTCAAGTTGAGTGTGTAAGGGACAAAAGAGGATAGAATAAGATATTGATTAATTAAATGTAGTGTAGGAGTGGCATATATATTTAAGTGAAAACAGGAGATACTAGGTTGACATGGTTCATTCACTGTATTATAAGAGGTAGTGAGAGAAGCTAACAGATGTAGGTAAATGTAGGGGGAAAGTGAGAGGTGAGAAAACTGACGAAGTGATGAGTAGAACAGATGTTATTATGGAGGTGCAGGAAAAGAGGGTGGCTGAACCTGTATAGTTGTGTGAGAAGGGGGAAGAAAAAGTGTGAAGGTAGAATAGTTAGGTTGACAATACCGAATACGTAGGAAAGGATCTCGAATTGCAAAGGCCACTCGACTCTTTGGCTGAAACTACCGGTGGTAGGTTTACAACCTACACTTATGGGATAGAATAAAAAGATCGGTTGGTTGCCGGTTGGGATGTCATTTCCATCTTTGACCCACGCGAGGTAACATCATAGGCGCTATTGGGGGATGAGGGGGGGGGGGGGTCTAGAGGCGGGCTTATAGCCTAATAAAAAAATTATGCGGATCTGTATTGATTTTATGAAGTAGCCAACGCGTACTACGTAGCGAAGTACGTTGGCTACTTTATGATATTTTAGTTATTATATAAGTTATGACTTATTAGCGTGTAAATAATTAAACTAATTCAAAGACACACAAAAAAATAATATTTAATGTCTACTAAAAAAATTACAATATATATATATCTTAATAATTAATAAACAGTTGGGCAACTATTCCTTAAATGTCGGTTGGAGGCTGTAGTCATCACCAGCTGATATTAAACGAAAAGTAACCCGTGAGGGCGTTGCCCTCACACCACTATAAAAATATTAATTTGAAAATATAAAAACTATAAAAAAAAAAGAAATTTCTTATTTTCAAGTTTAATTCTTCACAATAATATTATACTGTCTATACCTAATTAAAAAACAAAAATTAAGAGTTACAGTTGAATTTTAAAAAAGTTTATTAATATATTATGATACAATTGAATAATTTATTTTTTTTTTGGGGTTGGGGAGGGGGTATTACAAGTTTTCGGGGGTTGCGCTTATGATTGTGCGTGGGTCAGAGATGGCAATAAATAGTGCACTAAAAATATGACGTCCTCTTAAGTGTTATCAAGTTAAGAGGGAGGGGTTCACACTCAGTGGTTAAAGTGGAAAATAATTGCAGGGGGGACTAAAGCTAATGCAAAAAAAAGCGTCCCCTTAACCAATTTTGTAGCCGAGGGTAAGGCGCATCTCCCCCCTGATTTTTTAAAATTATACTTTTAAACTATGTTATTGTTGACCTAATTTTTAAAATTAATCACGTACATATATAGTATGTATATTTGTATACACCTATTTTTTTTTTTTTTTTTTTTTTATTGGATAACCCGCGGCAACATAGGCCATTGGGTGTTAGTGGTTTATTTTTGTGTGTTGTTATGTCGGTAGGGGGAGGAACACGTGTGTGTTGGGTTTGGCAGAATTTTGAATGGGGCACCCGTAGGTTTCTGCCATGCCCCGGAGTGGGGGATGGCGGCACTTGTTCTCCGGACACCGTGACTTGCCCGGAGAAAATACCGCCCAGTGGTCGAGAGGATCGAACCCGCGACCGCCAGCGCCATACACCTATTATTATTATTATTATAGTATACATATATACTCAGATTTAAAATTTTTTTTATACTTTTAAATTTTAATGTAGGTATTAACATTCAGTTTTTATGATTAAATGAATATTTTAACCGTCCCCCCGGAAATTTAACTAAAGGGGACACAAAACTAAAGCTAAGCAAAGAAGGGGAACGCCGTCCCCCTCCACCCCCCCCCCACTTTAACCACTGTTCACACTACTAACTGTGGTGACTGTGATTATTTTACACGACATGGTGTAGTGTGAACCCTCCTTAAGAAGCTGTTAATTGTTGATATTTAACAATAACTGTGGTAGTGGTATGATTGGAAGTAAAAGTACCTAATAAGCAGGGCTGTGAATTAAATGCACTAAAAAATTTTTAAATATGCATTAAAATTATTCGATAAAATGCTCTATAAAAAAAGCCATTATTAAAAACCATTGAAATTAATAAATACACATTATAAATGGTTTACAAAAAAAAATTCTTTATTCACATACTAGCTAAGTACCATTATTTTTCTAATTTGTAAAAAATTATGAATGTATATTATAGCCAATTTAGATCTGATTTACAGATAAATACAATTTTTTTTTAAGAAAATAATCATAAATAAAAAACATCATAAAATCTTACAATTATAAAAATGCCTTAACCCAAAATATAGACATGGGATTTTGTATTTGTACAAAAAAAAATAAATGTTTGATTTACATACTAGCTTGGTGACCAAGAAAACATGTAATTACTTACCTAACCCATTAAATTATATGCTAAATAAGATTTCGTATTTAAACTTTAAATAAAATAATCACATAATAAACAAGCTATAAGTACTACCGATGGGTGGCTTCTTATTCACGTAACCCCTTAATGTTTTGTACCCCAATATCACATATACTTATTGTGCTTAGTTAAGTATAGATTGTATATTTCTTGTAAAAAAAAAAAAAACTTTAAATAAACCAAAACAAATTTTGGCCGTATCCATTATCTTATAGTTTTTATACTGTTTTTAATATCTACATTCTAATTGCAATGAACATTGCAAAAATGTTATTCTACTAAAATAAACTAAAATTAACTAATTTAAACTAAAATAAAAATAAAAATCCAGCTTTCGTGGAATTAGTTCCTAACTTTTTTCTAATTTGACTTTGATAATACTATAATAAGTGTAAAAAAAATCTATATTGAAATTAATGTACAATAGTCATAAATTGTAATAATAATGTTCAAATGCATAATATATTATAACAAATGTTTAAATGTACACAGCAGACCACATATTTATTGGCTGCACAATATTCTGTACGTCACACAGTCTCTCTTTAAAATTATCTAAAAAAAAAAAAAAAAAATCTAACGAATGAATTGTTCAAACTGTTCTCTGCCGTGAACAAAACATGATTCAGCGCGAGAAAATTATTCAGTAATTGAAGTTAAAATAACGTATGAATATCATCGTTATAAATAGTTACAAAAATGTCAATGTTTAACAATCCTAAAATAATTATTTTCAGTGTTACAATCAAAAAGCTGAAAATCGAGGGCATTTTTTTTTTTCTAATTTTGTCTTTTTTTGATTGGCTGTAACTTGGTCAATTTTGGACTTAGAAAGTTAATTCAACTACCAAAATTCATTAAAAAATAGGCAAAAAATAAGTAGTGGTTAAAGCAGGGGGTTGCCATTTAAAAAAAAAAGTTGACATGCGCATGCGCGTGACTAATTAATTAAAAAAAATTCAACGACCATAAAAATGTGTATTTTTATGTCATAACAACTGCCAAAAAAACGGAATTCAAATAGCAGGTCTCTACGTAAAGATATTGAGTGTTCTCGATTACCGTTTACACACTGTATATGTCACTCCTACACTACATTTAATTAATCAATATCTTATTCTATCCTCTTTTGTCCATAACAATGAAAGAAAATATTTAAATAATGGTTATTTTAGGTTAGGAGAGGAGAGGAGAGGAAATTAGACGTTAACTAATTATCATAGTTTTTAACACGGTCTTAAAGACTGCCAGCTAAAGTTGTACCAGTATAATTAAAAACTTAAATACAGCCAACTTTAATCAATGATTTTTTTTACCACAACGAACTAATAATAATATGTATTTTAAAATATAATAAAATATAATTTTATTATGTTTTTATGAGATTTTAAAAACTTATTAGTTTTTAAATATAAAATGTATAACTTAATATTATTTTAAATTAAACATTATTTTATGTCCTTCATAAATTACAATCACATGGTCCGTAAAGGACATTTTTCTCATTTAATTATTTTGCATCCTTAATAAATTACATTCATTTTTATACATTTTCTAAGACATATATTACAGTGATACACCTCTGATCATAATAACTATTCGTTGAATTTTTTGTATAGACTTGAATATTGTTAACAAGCAGGTGCCCTCTGTATCATCATTCTTTAATGAGCTAAACATTGTGGATTGTTTTTTCTGTTTATGAATCTGAATATTGTAGTTTGAACTCATTGTTGTGTTCTAATTGTATAATTTTTTCTTTTTTTTTTTTGGTTTTCTAAAATGCATTTGTCCGCCTGCGCAAACACTCCCCTTCAATTTTTTTTTTTTTGGACCTGCAGTTGCCCTATGAATATACTCTCTTTAATTAACTAATTATTTCGAATATGTTTTTTCTATGTAAGGTTCTGGACATTTTAGTTGGAACTCTTTAATGTGTGTTCCTACGGTATTCTTTTTTCTAAATTATTTTTTTTGTTATCTAAAATTCCTTTACCCTATTTAGACACTCAGCACGGTTAAGACGTTACTGTTCTTTATTTTTTCCATTTTGATCATTTTTCCTGTAAATCATAAATTATAATATTATAATAATATAGTTTTTATGTATTTAAAATAAACGAAATACAAAATTATGCTAACACGGCGCATTGTATAGGCAATTCAGCTACAACAGAGTTCATTTTTGTTTGTGAGGGTGTAAAATACTTGGAACGAGTTGATATCCGATAATCATATCTTTATTAATTTGAAATATTATTTAACCCTATACGTGGTTTAGTAGGTGTGTGAAATTCTAGGAATCCGTTTTAGTTATAGCTAAAACTGCGGAATTAATGCATAAGGGGATCGCACGGAGTCGTGTTGTCGATTTAAAATGGAAAAAAAGTCTTCATTTTGTTTACAGGCATCTATAGTTGCCAGTATAAAATGTAGACCGTGTTATTTTATATAGCAAATAATATTTAGTAAACACCTCTATCGAATTGACAAATTTATAGGTCTTGATCTGCAGACAGCGAGTTGGGGTAGATTTCGGCTTATCCACTACAGATGAGCGACCAATTATCGGAGTGAGGTTAAGTTTGCAAGACCTAAGAAGTTGTTGTTAGCTGTAAAATCATTACATAGTCATTAAAGATCGATTAAATAATATTTCATACTTACTATTTAATTTTTCTAAAAATGTTGTCGTGCACAATTTATTAGTATATTTAATTTCAAAAGTAAATTTTAGTTCTAAAACCTAAATACTAACAAAGTCAGATTTTGCTGGCGCGTCTATGAATTTTCACATTATCTTCTTGGTCCCGATCAAAGTGAATTACCACGAAGAACGGCAAATTGAAACACTCTTTTTACTTCCAGTGATAACATCATATACGCCTAAAACGAAACCGGTTTTAACCAATAAATTAAATCGTCGGACAACACTCCATCGCGATAGTACAAGTTACAACGAATTAAGAACGATATTGCAAAAATTAATTGCCGGAAATCATTAGTTTTTAATTGAAAATTACATTGAAGTCTGAATTTGGTGGTCAGACTTATTTGAAAGTTATAGGATATTTAAATTTTGGGTATTTTCATATATACTGGACGTACCTGGCTGCGGTCGCTCAGTCAATTATCATCAAAAACATCCATCGACTTGTTATGTAAAACCACCATGGGTGGGTGTCAGAATTATTTTTGCTCAATCATTCTAAAAAGTTGATTTAACTATGTTTCCGAAAATAAAAATTGAAAAATTTGCGTTGGCGCTACACTATATGAATTATAACACATAATTAAAAAAATATTTTAGTGGTTTTAAGAAATTGTCTTCAAATTATCACTTTTAAAGCGCAATGTATAAAATACGTGAGCCCGAACAGTACTCCGCTCTAAGTTTGATACGTATGGGTACCTACCTTTTTTGCATAACTATTATACAATGCACTATACACCTTGGAACACCTTAGGTTGTAGGTATTTAAAACAATTATTAACATTTATATTTTAAATACATTATATACGCACCTATGTTTACACTTATTTAAAACATTTGATGAGCATAGATGGTGAGTACTATGCTGGTTACGTCGAACTTGAATGCATTAGTCAACTTTATCCAGGTCATACATTTCGTGTGTATATCTAATGATCTTAATGAATTTGTAGATTAAAATGAATAATTATTTAAGATTTAAGATTTTTAGATTTAAATGAAAATTTCTGTACAGGCTTAACTCTTTAACTACTTATTAGATCTTCTTGATTTTTTTTTTAAAACGAAAGAGTATTTCATGGAGAAGTTTTATATGAATGAACATTTTAGGAAAATCTACCTGTGTATAATATTATATTGGTTGCTACTTGCTATCGGTTAATCGGGCATGATTGTTGATTTGTAATTTGTATTATTATTTTTTATACATAAATATAATATATACAATAATATCTGATAAGTAGTTTCAGAGTTTAGTCTGT